>JAOANK020000006.1:5095543-5106102 GCA_026257165.2 Telfairia occidentalis
TATATCCTCTACGATCGGTTGAGTTTCATTCTCAAAAGTCTCTACTCCATGAATTAAATTTCAGAGTATCTATGAGTCAATTTAAGCACAAATAGAATAAAGTAGATCTAAACAATACCATCACAGAAAAATAATATTCTAAAGAAGATCTAAACGAATGAATTTTAGTCTTAAAATTGTGTCAACTTGAATGCATATAATCTAAATGAGCTCTTCGAAAATAAATTAAAAAATTACTCATAAATCAACTAATAAACTATACAAAATTCAACAAAAAAAAAAAAAAAACTAAGAGAGAAGATGTGATTATAACTTCTAGTAATAGTTCATTTAAAACTAAAAATCTAGAAGAGTCCATTGGCTTGGCCATCCACCTATCTCCCCTCAAGAAATTTTGCATGGCTTTCCATATTCAACTTCCACGCAATTAAATCAAAAGATTGTAACGCCAAATTCAGTATAGCTCAATTGGTTAAAACATAAATTTTTTAACTAAAAAATTATAAGTTCGAAATCTCCACTCCCACATGTTTGTTAAAATATAAAAAAAAAAAAAAAAAAAAAATTCAAAGATTATAATTTGTAGCACATCAGGCAGATTGAAATTGAATAAAGAGCAAAGAGCTGAGACACTGCCTTTAATCCCGACCATAATTACCATTCAGCTGGGCAGAGTTATGTGCATTTATTTGCCTAACAAAATGAATATTATGTAGAAATTTGAACCCAGGGTTTGGCAGGTTGGATTTATTGTTCGGGTTTTTACGATTAAGATACTAATCTCTTGTAGCGTAGCATAATCCATGAAAAACCCGAGTAAGATGATGATTCGTTGAAGATAATCACGAACGAAAAATTCCCTTATTCACAACCTAAGATCTTCCAAATGCCAAAACTAAACTCATTTCCAATTTTCTGAGTATCCTTACGTGTGTTTTATAGAATTCTCCTGTAAAACTCTCAGAGAATTAAAGTTCCTGCAGATGAACTCACCATATCCTCAACAGTTACAAAAAGGGTAAAGGATACATTTGGATGGGATTCCAAATTCAAATATTAAATAATTACTCAATTAAATAATAAATAATAATTATAAATAACTTACAATAACTTTCATTTATGAATGTTGAAGACATCTTGCCTCCAAAGACAATAAAACACAGTTTATAGTTTTAAATTTCTGATTTAACTCTTTCTTGTACGGAAAAAGGAGAAGGGTGAAGGGTGACGAGTGTATAGAAAGATCATTTCATGTGAGAACATTTTTCTGAGTCTGAGGTTCTTTTGGGTGAGTTTCTCTGGTTTTCATTGCTGTATACTTTTTAAAAAGAAGAGTTTTTTCTGAAACCCATTATGGTTTACGGCTTTTTTTCAGTTTGGAAGGAGACTGCAATGGAGGTATTCTCAAGAACAATCCATGGAGAAGAGGATGAAAAAGCTCTTAAATGGGCAGCATTGGAGAGACTTCCCACTTACAGACGCTTAAGAAAAGGTTTATTGACAACATCTAGTGGTGAGGCCAATGAAGTTGAAGTTGACAAACTTGGGGTTCAAGAAAGGAAAAGTTTGATGGAGAAGTTGGTGAGTGATAGTGAAGTAGACAATGAAAAGTTCCTGTTGAAGCTTAAGGAACGCCTTGATAGGTAAAAGTGCTTACTTTTATTATAAATGATTGTCATCTATCAGTTTAGACCTTTTGGATTTATTAGAATAGAAGAATCTAGGTTCGGACAAAGTTAATATTGATAATTACTTGTTGAGTTTGTGTTAATTTTTAAGCTCACAAGCAAAGGGAGACTTCCGTTTCACAGTTTTTCTTTGTTTTTGGTTGTTATGGTGGCTAAAACTCAGAGTTGGAATTGATATTCCCACAATTGAAGTAAGATTTGAGCATCTTAGAGTTGAAGCTGAAGCATATATTGGAGGTAGAGCTTTGCCTACTATCTTCAACTTCTTTGTCAACTTAGCCGAGGTGAGAACGGCCAACTTATTATATGCACAAAAATTCAAAAGTTGTTCAAATTTTTTTTCCTTAACACCACATGAAATTTTGGCTTTAAAGGGTTTCTTGGCCAATCTTCATATACTGTCCAGTAAAAAGAAACAACTGACTATCCTTCAAGATGTTAGTGGAATCATTAAGCCAAGCAAGTAAGAACAGATGACCTATCTAATAATGACTTCTCTGTAGACTTTTATTGGTAATATGCTTAAAATTTTTTGGGGGTAAAATTTTGCAGGATGACTCTGCTTTTAGGCCCTCCAGATTCTGGAAAGACAACGCTTTTGTTGGCTCTGGCAGGGAGGCTTGCTTCTGATGTGAAGGTAGTTTTGAACTCAAGTTGTTGAAATCAGCTTTATTATAAACAAAATCATGTGGGAAAGCACTAAATTTTACATCTACAGTTCTCTGGGAAGGTGTCTTACAATGGCTACAGCCTGAATGAGTTTGTTCCACAGAGAACTGCTGCCTATGTCAGCCAAAATGATGTCCATATTCCAGAAATGACTGTAAGAGAAATCTTGGCCTTTTCTGCAAGATGTCAAGGGGTCGGATCTCGCCATGGTCTCTCTCTCTCCCTCCCTGCAGAATTGCTCTGAGAAACTTCCATTACGTTCATTGGAAGCTTTGTAGAAAAATGTTTTAATGATGATAAGTATTAATATTTATAGAAGATTACAAATGCCTTGCTTAAACTTTTGAGTTTAGTAGTAATTTAATAAGGTATTAGAGCAAAAAGGTGAGTTCGAACTTCGCAATATCATTTTCTAAGGGAATGTTAACAAATATATTTACAAGATTAAAAATGGTCCTTAAACTTCTGGATTTGATAGTAACAATAATGACAGATATGACCAAAAGTATTGGTTTCTGTAGAGTTATTGGCAGAGTTGACAAGAAGAGAGAAAGAAGCAAAGGTTGTGCCTGACCCAGATATTGATGTGTTCATGAAGGTGTGATTCAAAGGCCTCTAAATAAATTCCTTCTCCACACAAAGAGAAGAAAAAGTTCAAACTTTTCATCCAATTCTTTTGTAATGTTGCAGGCAGCATCACTTGAAGGCCAGAAGAAAAGCCTGATCACAGATTATGTTCTAAAGGTATTATTATTATCCAAACAGCAATCTGGCTGAAATTATTGAATTTATTCTTTCTGTGTCTTAGACTCTTTAATCAGGTTTCTTTCTTCCTCCAACAACACAGGTGCTGGGACTTGAAACTTGTGCAGACACCAGGGTTGGAGATGAAATGCTCAAAGGCATTTCAGGAGGACAGAGGAAGCGCCTCACTACTGGTAATCAGTCAAGAAAACTAAACAAGAAACGAGAAAGTAAACAAACGGGCTTGAAATGATTCAGTTGCTAAATAATCAATTAATCTGTACATTTTACAGGTGAAATCATTTGTGGGTCTGCAAATGTACTGTTTATGGATGACATATCAACAGGTTTAGACAGTTCTACAACCTTTCAAGTTGTGAGCTCAATCAAGCATTACATTCACATTCTCAATGGAACTGCCGTCCTTTCCCTTCTCCAACCTGCACCAGAAATTTTTGAACTTTTTGACGACATCATTCTCCTGTCTGAAGGCCACATTGTGTACCAAGGTCCCTGCCAGCAAGTCCTTGAATTTTTTGAGTTCATGGGCTTCAAATGTCCTGAAAGGAAAGGAGTGGCAGACTATTTGCAAGAAGTGTGTCCCTTTAAAATGCAGCCTTCTTCTTTTATTAGTTATTACATTGTAAATGGGAAAGATAATGATTCAAGGATGAGTAAATTTCTTACAGGTGACTTCAAGGAAAGATCAGAAGCAATATTGGGCAGAGGAGGATAAGCCTTACACATATGTCACGGTGACACAGTTTGCAGAAGCATTAAAATCCTTTCATGTAGGAAGGAAACTAGGAGAGGAATTAGCAGTCCCCTTTGACAAGAGCAAGTGCCACCCTGCTGTTTTGGCAACAAAAAGGTATGGCATTGGAAATAAGCAACTTTTGAAGGCCTGTTTTCATAGAGAAGTCTTGCTGATGAAGCGTAACTCGTTCGTTCACATCTTCAAGCTCTTCCAAGTCAGTAAACAAAGTTGTCTTCATTTGACCTATCAAAATCTATCTGATATCTGACTTCTCATAATCTTTCTTCTACTAGATTTTCCTGATGTCAATCATTTCAATGTCGATCTTCTTTCGAACGAAGATGCCCCGCAACTCAATATATGATGGACAAATTTATATGGGCGCTTTGTTTAATGCACTGGTTGTTTGTATGTTCAATGGGATGTCTGAGCTTGCATTAACAATTGCTAAGCTTCCTGTTTTCTACAAGCAAAGGGACCTTCTTTTCTTCCCAGCATGGGCTTATGCTCTTCCAGGAGGCATCCTTAAAATTCCTGTCTCCTTTGTGGAAGTTGCACTTTGGGTTTTTGTCTCTTATTATGTTACTGGCTATGATCCAAATGTCAAAAGGTTGAAAGTTTTTAACACCTTCTTACTGCACCAAGTTCCACCACAGATCATGATAGAGTCAGAGTAGTTGCTAAGGCATTGTAACTGTTTGCAGGTTTTTTAAACAGTACCTTGCACTTGTTTTTGTTAACCAAATGGCTTCTGCATTGTTTCGACTGATTGCGGCCCTTTCTAGAAGCATGGTGGTTGCAAGCACATTTGGTTCATTTGTTCTGTTGGTACTCTATGGCAATGATGGTTTTATCCTCTCACGAAGTATGTGATAATTGATAGTCGTGTGTTTACTGTTGCTTTGACATTCTTCAGTAAGACATCAGTAACAATTTCTTTTGGAAATTCACAGATGAAATGAAAAAGTGGTGGAAATGGGCTTACTGGGTGTCGCCGATGATGTACGGGCAGAACGCATTGTCAGTGAATGAATTTCGTGCAAATAGTTGGGATCAAGTAGTGTTTCTAGAACTCTAACAACCTTAAAAAATGTGTGCATTTTATCTGAATCTCCAAATGTTTATCTCAGAATCTTTCTTTCTTGTCAAGGTTGTCCCTTTCACTGGGGAAACACTAGGGGTTTTGGTTATGAAGGCTCATGGCTTCTTCCCATCTGCTGACTGGTATTGGATTGGAATTGGTGCAATGATTGGATTCATCCTGCTATTTAACTTTTGCTATGCCTTAGCTCTAACTTATCTCAACCGTGAGTAACTTGTCATTCCCTGCCCCAATTCAAAACTTCAGAAAACAAATGCTTATGCATTGAATTTCTTATGCAGCATTGAAAAAGCATCATGCCCTTACGCTGCAAGAATCGGAGAGTAATGGGAAAGAGTTTGAGATTAGAAACACTCCATCTTGTGAAAACCCTGCAGGTTATATGTTTCTCAAACACGATTTCAGTTCCTTTAGACTGATCTTTTCTTCCTAAAAAGGCACTCAACTGTTGTTTCCAAACAGCTAATGGAAGTGGAAGTACGAGAGTTGCCTCCCAAGCATGGAATGCAGCAACTGACAAGGCTACTTGTAATAACAGAAGAAATGTTGTTCTTCCATTTCAAGAGTATGCACTCACTTTTGACGAGATCGTATACTCGGTCGACATGCCACAGGTGATTAATCATCAAACAACTTGTTAAGGCTTTGAACTAAGATTATTTCAGAGCTAATGGTGGATATGAACATGCAGGAAATGAAGAATCAGGGTATCATAGAGGATAAACTAGTTCTTTTGAAGGGTGTAAGTGGTGCTTTTAAGCCTGGTGTTCTCACAGCTTTGATGGGCGTAAGCGGAGCGGGGAAAACGACTCTGATGGATGTGCTAGCTGGGAGGAAAACCGGTGGATATATTGAGGGAAGCATCAAAGTTTCTGGGTACACAAAAAAGCAAGAAACTTTTACTCGAATTTCCGGTTATTGTGAACAAAATGACATCCATTCTCCTCATGTTACTGTTTATGAGTCTCTGCTATACTCGGCATGGCTACGTCTTGGCTCTGATGTCAACAAAGAAACAAGAAAGGTTGCTAGATTAACTGAATTACCTGTAGGATTTTAAACTTTTTACAAACATTTTACCAAGTAGAACTAATCAAAAATATTCTATTGAACAAAAGGAAGTGCACAACAGAATTGAGTATGCTCAGTTTTTCTAATCTTTTGTAGATGTTTGTAGAAGAAATCATGGAGCTGGTTGAACTTGACCCATTGAGGCAAGCGATAGTTGGATTGCCTGCAGAAAATGGTCTCTCAACCGAGCAGCGCAAAAGGTTGACAATAGCCGTAGAGCTCGTGGCAAACCCATCCATAATATTTCTTGATGAGCCAACTTCAGGACTAGATGCAAGAGCTGCTGCAATTGTAATGCGAACAGTCAGGAACACTGTCGATACGGGACGAACAGTTGTGTGCACAATCCATCAACCGAGCATCGATATATTTGAAGCCTTTGATGAGGTAATTTTACCAACAATTATGAAGGCTACAGATTGTTCTTGCCTCTGTTATCACTCATATACATTTGCTTTACATTTTGCTGAGAGCTGGTGTGATTTGAAGTTCTATTTTTGTACTTGACGCTGCAGCTACTGCTGCTGAAGCAAGGAGGAGAGACCATATATGTTGGTCCACTTGGTCATCATTCTTGCCATTTGATCAAGTATTTTGAGGTAAAAAGAGGTCCCTACAAAGCAAACACGGGCATATATCATTTATTTGCACAGGATAGATATGAAGTCTGAGCATTACACTTCAGGGAATCGAGGGAACGAGTAAGATAAACGACGGTCAAAACCCGGCTACTTGGATGTTAGAAGTAACCTCCTCAAACCATGAAATGGCTTTGGGGGTTGATTTTGCTGATCTATTAAAAAAATCTGAACTCTATCGGTTGGTAACTATTATAAGCATTGTGCGTTCACAATCATTTTTCACTCTACTTACATCATCTCATGTTTCAGGAGAAACAAGGAACTTATCAAAGAACTGAGTGACCCTCCCCCTGCTTCTAGTGATATCCATTTTCAAACTAGATACTCTCAACCTTCTTTCCAACAGTTCTTTGCTTGCTTATGGAAGCAACATTTGTCGTATTGGCGTAATCCGTCATACGTTGCCACCAAGTTTCTTTTCACTATCGGGGCATCGTTGATACTCGGGACAATGTTTTGGAACCTTGGCTCCAAGAGGTAACTTACAAGATGCACAAGATTTGCCCCATTTTTTCTACTGTTGATATAAAAAACTGACACAAGATCACAATCCTAGAGCAACATACATAGATCTATTTAATTCGATCGGTGCAATGTATGCGGCTTCGCTCTTCCTCGGTATACAAAATTGTGGAGGCATACAACCAGTTGTTTCAATCGAGCGAACCGTCTACTATAGAGAAAGAGCTGCAGGAATGTACTCAGCCTTGCCATATGCCTTTGCTCAGGTATTGAAAAATGTCATACACTAAGCATAAGTTGCATAATATGTTACAATGGCAATGCAATATGCACAATTCTAAAGTCTATTTTCTACGTGTCACAGGTTATAATTGAGCTCCCATATGTTTTTTCACAATCTTTGATGTATTGCATCGTAGTATATGCAATGATGGGATATGAATGGTCTTTTGCCAAGGTTCTTTGGTTTTTCTTCTTCATGTTTTTCACTTTCCTCTACTTCACCTATTTTGGCATGATGGCTATCGCTGCCACCCCGAGTTACCAAATCACTTTGATAATTTCGACTGCGTTTTACGGGATGTGGAACCTCTTTTGTGGCTTTATCATCCCCAGAACAGTAAGTATTTTGTTTGAAGAACGCTTTAATATTTGCTTAAGAAAACGTTATCGAATTCTCATCAGTCTATAAATTCTATATCAGAGGATTCCTGTGTGGTGGAGATGGTTCTATTGGACTTGTCCATTGTCATGGACATTATATGGATTAGTTGCTTCACAATTTGGAGATGTGGAGGAGAAACTGGATACTGGCGAGACAGTTAAGGAGTTTATAAGAAAATTCTTTGGTTTCAGACATGACTTTCTTGGAGTTGTTGCAGCTGTTATTGCTGGCCTTCCTGTTTTCTTTGCACTCACATTTGCCATTTGTATTAAGCTCCTCAATTTCCAAAAGAGATAAAAGGAGATTCATGTAGGAAAAAAAGTGTACAAAACTTCGTCCCGTTCAATACTACACTTTGATTCTACTCTTCGAAAAGGAACATCGACTCTAACAATTCTGTCTCCGTCTACCAAAACAACTGGAAATGTTTCAAAAAGAGCCGGCATAACTCCTTATCTTACCCTCATCCTCTACCACCAACATACATCTTGATTTTCCTCACTTTAAAAGTGCTTTAAAGTTAAATTTGGCTTGCAAAAAGCACTTTTGTGTAAAAAAAAAAACAGTTGAATGAGCAGTATATTACACAGAAACTAACGATTAACAACTCAACTTGAGCCACGAACACTCAACCAGAAACAGAAAACTGCACGACAATATAAAATAAGATGAGACATTTATGAAAGAAAAATAGCAAGGAAAAAGACATAGGGGTGACGGATGCAAACAATTAACTAATTGATAATTAATGCCCAAATGATCTCCATTGGCCAATCAATCACTAACGAGATTTGGTAGTTAAATATGAATGAAATGGTAATTATATATAAAATATAAGAAAAAGATCTGATTAGACTCCACAACAGAATCATGAGAGGATTTTCATTTTGGCATTTAATCTTTGGACTCTAATGTCCTATTGGTTTTAATTTTGTTTATTACATCTTTGACTCTGATTACCTAATGATGTCTTTTTTAAGAGAAAAAAAAAAGGAATATTTGTCATTAGCCTTGAGGACCACTTTGAATGAGTATTTGAAATTTTATTTTTATTAGTTTGTAGTTTACTTTTAAAATATTATTGAGTGCTTAACCAAACTTCTATTTGAAAAAAAGAAAAGAATTCAACAAAAATTTGAATGAAATTGGAGTTATTATTTACTTTCGTTTTCACACATATTTATTTATAAATAAAATTTCAAATCTAAGAACATAAATTATAATTAAAAAGAAAAAAATAGATTGAGGACCACTGAATTGAACTAATTGAATGTAATTTATACCATGCATTCGTCACCTGACATTGAAGATACTTTAATTATATGTATTATTGCATGTCAAATAAAAAATATATATAATTACGTACTCACTTTATTAGTCGATGTTTGGTATAGTTTTTTTAAAAAATATTTTTAAGTAAAACATTTATTATATAAGTATTTTTAGAAGAAAATTAATTAAATGCTTAATTTAAAAAAAAAAGCCTAAATGTTTTTATACATTTTCAAACTACTCTTGATAATTAAATATTCTAAAAAGTATTTTTAATTAATTAAAAATATGTTTCAAAATTTTAACTTGTTAATTAAAAAAAGAACATTTTTTTTCTATTAATAAACAATTTAAAAGTTATACCAACCACACGGAGTAGATTTGTGGGTTAGGTGGGCCATTTAAATTGCTTAGAAATTTGTTCAAGGGTTTGTTAAAAAATAATGAAAAATGTTCAGTTGATTAAACATTTATTAGTTATTATCAAACAATAAATTAAGATTTGTAGTTAAATGTCAAAATTTTGTTTTATAAAAAATTATTTGTCAAGGACTTCAAAGAATTATTTTTCTACAAAATTTTGAATAGTAGAAAAGGTAAAAATAATTGAATGAATTGAAATAAAAAAAACATAATGTTATCCTGAGTAATTGAGTTATGATGATTTAATTTATTTATTTTTTTATTAAGGTCAACAACATGTCATGGGTGGAATTCAAACTCATGATCTTTTGATCGTAGACATGTATCTTAAACAAGTGAACTATGCTGGCAAAAGGAGAATTCATAAACTAACGCAACCCATATATCTTAAATTCATATAAATTTAACCCACCTAGCTAACCGGTACAACTCTTAATATATTCGTAGGTGTTGATGCATGATTCAAGATGAGGCACATTGTCGACGTCAGATTCGATCTAAAACTCTTGATTAATAGAAGAGAGCTTGTAAACAAAACCTTGCACTGATGTGGTGCTCCCTCACGTACACTTCGAAGTTTAAATTAGTACTTAATCTGAGCTGGTGTCGAGCTGAGCCTAGTTAGGATTACGTATCTCTAATGAATGAAGACTCTCCATTAATTTATGAGGGAGAGTACAAATGATCTCCACCTAGGGAACATGCGTCTTTCAAGATGTGACTTTTAAGTACTAGAACAGAAATAGAAGTTTCAAAAGTACATAGACTAACATGAGAAAAATTGAAAGTGTCAAAATCAAAATAAATGCTTTGAAAGTAAATGGTCAAACCAAGTATAACTCAATTAGCTAAGATATATTTCCGATCGTGAGTTCAAATCCTCACCCTCACATGTTGTTGAACTAAAAAAAAAAAGAAAGTACATGAACTAAAATGAACCAAAGTTATAGTACATGACCAAGATAATATTTAAAAATTATTCTTGGTGCTTTATCTGTAGTTAAGCTCGGATTGACACCCACCTTCAACTATTAAGGTTTATAATAAAGACTAAATAGAAGCATAA
>JAOANK020000006.1:5130595-5146245 GCA_026257165.2 Telfairia occidentalis
CCTTCTTTAATAATGGATTCCCTAGATAAAATGAGGTGTAATTATCCGTAGTAATCAGTCAAGCTAGAAACCCAATCTCGAGGACGACACTCGACACTCATATTCACTATACTAAAATTGACCCGTACACTGCAGGGCATCGCGCCGGGTGGCGATCAAGTTTCTGGCATCCGCTAGAGACCGATCAAACACCCGGTGCGCGTGTCACTACTACTAGATTTGGTCATCTTGAGAGAAGAAAAAAAAATTAAAAGATGTCTACCAGACTTAGTATTGAAGCATTATATCTTTTCGTAACACACTCGTGGGTGAGGCTCAGTACCATTTACCACAATTGTTAAGAAATAGGAAGAAAAAATAATGGAATAAAGTCTATATCATTAACCTCAAAATTCTTAACGGAAAAAAATTGAAGTGATACGAAACTAAACAGTGATATGGCTAAATCCAAGTGAACTGTATAACTTTAATTAACACTAAACATTTTCTCGTACTTACAGCGCCTGAAGCATGGTAAGAACGTCAAATTCAATAAGTTCTGGAAACCTTCGTGGCAATGGCAAGTGTATGGGTACGTAGCTGCTCCATCGGCCACGCAGGATCCATTACCACACCAAACAACCCCGCAAGCTGAAACTTTAAAATAAACATTACTGAGTTCAAGATAATGTAACTCAAAACCTTCGATAAAAACAACAACAGAGTCAATTTCTTCCTGTAGTTTTTTATAGAGCAGCATACGGTTTGAGAAACCAAAAGGTGCCGGAAGGAAAGGAACCACCGTTGTTGGTGGCAGTGGAGATCCGCCGCCGTATTGGAAATTGGCAGTACCTGGAAATTCAGCAACAGTTCATATAATTTTAAGGATAAATTGCAAAAATCACCCATCATGAACTAGTAAATTTTACTATTCTCTCTTTAAACTTTCAATCCTAAAGATTAGACCCTCCAACTTTTATATACGTAAAAAATAGATCATTTTATAACCATGGTTAAAAAATCTGCAGGAGAGAGAAAAACCTTGCTTTTTTTATTCGTTTTCTTGACTGATGTGAGATCTCTCTCATTGATCCCCTCTCATATATCTCATCTCTTCCTGTCTCTTGTTCTCTTCTTCTCTTCAAAGTTCAAACTCGCTGCTGCAGTGTCGCACCATTCTTGCTCCTCTAAGCTTTCTGTTCTTTTAATAACGAAGAGAGAGAATCTGAGGAAAAAAGTTCCAACTTTCCAAAAGGCCCTTTTGAAATGGAAAAAAAAAAAATCCTTCCAAAAAATGAATAGAATCACGGGGTCGTTGTTTGTCGATTGTCAGGTTTATAACTTCCATTTTGAAGTACAGTTGCTCCAGAAGGCTAGAGAGAGACGGGGGCGGAATTTTTTGGGTTTCTAAGATTGCCGAGGAATTGGGCATTTTATTGAATTTGAGAAGTGGATTGGTCTTGGCATCCAAGTGATATTCCACTATAGGCAGCAACCATTGTGAAAAATTGAAACCAAGTCTAGGAATTTAATTATCTGACCCATCCGTGAACCTAAATGCGACTTTTGTTAGATCCTATGGTGTCTTTGGTGGTTTAAAATTTTAATCTTGGTCAAAGAGATGTATACTTTAAGAATTCGAGACAACACAGAACAATGGTCTTCCATGAGCTATGACGAAAAGGGATGAAGCTTTTGATTCGATAGCCTTCCACAAGCCATTAAATGGCACAAATTGTGTAGAAGAAGAGAATGAGAGAGAGTAAGGAGAATGAAAGAGAAAGAAGGAAGATATATGTTTGGATTTTTGTGATTGTTTTTTGACAGACTGCAAGCGTGAAGCGAAAAAGAGAAGTGCGTGAGAGAGAGAGAGAGAGGAAAGAGACCGAAGAGAGAGAAGACGAGGAAGGAGAACCGAAGAGAAGTAGAATATAAAAAGGAATTTTCTCTCTCATCCATTTTTTAACCATGGTTAACAAAGGGTCCAATTTTTACACCTATGAAAGTTGGAGGGACTATCTTCAAGGGTAGAATTGCAACAACCAAGGGGGATTTCTTGCCATGTCTTAATTGTTTCCAATCAATCTTTATTCGATTACTTCATGCACCGTTTTTTTTTCTCACCTACTCTTGAGAAAGTTGTCAACTTTGGTCAGCATTATTAAAATAAGGACCAAACTATATAAAATATTCTTGAACTTTGTAATTTATTTCAAAAATATTCTTATACTATCAAAAGTTTCAATATTATTATCGAACTTTGCTAAATATTTCAAAATTATCATTTAACTAAAACTATGTTAAAAACTTGACAGAAAATTGAGTGGCTACTACCATGGTGTCCTACGTGGAATATGACATGATCTCACTTAAAAATTGAGTCAAACTCATTGATTTATAAGGAGAAAAAAAATTAATCGTGAATAAGAAGTTTAAAGGGAAAAAACCAGCCATTTATTTTTTTTCCTTATAAATAGATAGGTTTGTCTCAATTTTTAAGCGAGGCCATGGCATCCATCTTTCACATAGGATGCCCCATTGGCAGCCACCTCAATTTTTTGTTAAGTTTTTAACAAAATTTTAGTTAAAGAGTAGTTTTGAAATATTTAGCAAAGTTCAAGGATAGTATTGAAAGTTTTGAAAATATAAAAGCATTTTTTAAACAAACTACAAAATTCAAGAATATTTTATATAAATCAGGCTAAAATAAGTACAGGTTCACGCAGCAGAGAAGTAATGCTACCGTAATTTGTTCCATGTTACAGCTAGTTCTGTTCTTCACAATCTTTGTTGTGCTCTTTATATTTTAGTTTAATACAGAGAAACTAAACACGCCTATCATGAGAAAAGACAGTTTGTGCTTTCCTGACAAATTATTCTTTACATCCATGAATTTGACAAGGAATAATCGTACCATGCTATTAAGTATTTTATTGATAAATGAATTTGATTTCTTTAAGTGTGATTCTTTCTCGTTCATATTTTTGCAAGTGTAGATGTATGACATGCGTCCTATTCTCTCAATGATGCAGATATCATTGTTAAAGGTAAAACCTATCTAATTCACGTGGATTTTAAGATTTTACAAAGCTGCATTGCAATTTTATCTCATTCAAAACTATGGAGCAATCCAATAGTCGATTTAATTCATCAACATATTAATGTCTTTTTATTTCTAACTCTAATCACCATTCTATTTGATGCAATTTTAAATAGTAGAACAACACTAGATGGACGACATAAATCTAAGCCATCAAAACAGGGGAGGCATATTAACCATCAATGTGTGTGTAGAGAGAGAGAGAGATTCTTACTGTTTGGAAGAACACAATAAGGAAAGGTGAACGAACCAATCTGGAGTTTCCTCCAACCAGACTTGCACTCGCAATCGAAACCAAGAAATGACACATTAGATGCCTTGCAAGTTCCTTGCCCACAATTTATGACTGAGCACACAGCAGTACCTGCAAATTAGATCACAATCTTTAAAATAGAATAAAACCAACCTAATTAATCCAAAGAAATGACCAACAAAAGCAAAAGCTAAATGCATAACTTGACGCTGCGCAGACAAACTCACAATAAAGAATTTAATCGGTACCTTGTGATGAGCTTGAAACCAACTCATGTGACGAGTTTAGAGTTCCACCGATTGCAAGAAAGAACTGGAAAGAAATGAGGATGAGGATGCAGAGCTTGAACCCTTCATCCATGATGTTTGCTGCTAAATGACTGCAAAGAGCTATTCCACTATTTAAAACAGAAAGCTCCACCCCTTTTTATTGCTAGTTTTTCTGTCAGTGACAAGGATTGGTGATGTCATGATTAAATGCTACAATACACACACAAAACCCACATTGAATCTTTAAAAGAAATTAAACATAAACCAGCAAACATAAGACTTTCATAAGTGGAAGCTAGTTTCCGAAAATTCTCCAATACTAATTTCATAGCTTTAGTTTCCGGCAATATAATTAGATAAAGAAAATGACATATTTCATTGGAGCAGAAGTGAACATCAATCGAAACTTCATCTTCGTAATTGATTAAGTTACATAAAATCAATGGTTGAAGGAAGCGAAGTTTTACAAACTGTGTAGGAGGCTGCACACTTGGATTACTTATAATCACACCACGACAACACGATGATTATCGTAAAAACAAATCACTTTGTAGACTGGAGAAGTGGTGAATCCGATACTGATCTTCATCATGACGTGTAATTTATGCAGACCCAAATTCTGTAAACCACTTCTCATGCCGTTCGATATCAGCAGCAGAAACACTTCGCTGTACCTTCTTCAATGCTTCTTCAAAGTCGCACATGGCAACAGGGTCCTTTGAAATCTCATCCTTGGGCATATTCTTAATCTCATCACGAGTTTTACCAGCTATTTTACGTCTCATTCCATTCAAGGAAGCATCTCTGCAGACATTTGTGAGATCATCCCCACTATATCCTTCTGTCCGTCGAGCAACATCATCAATATTCACGTCAGCAGCAACCTAGTATAGATAATTATAATTTTTTAGCATCAAATAAGTTTATTCACGAACTAAGAAAATAGTTTATTGCATGGTAAGTTCAAATCCTTTCCGAACCATGATAAATAATCAAAAAGAAGTAATAAAAATTCAATACAAATAGAAAATGAGAGAACAAACACGATAACCCAACTTGAGGCAATCGATTCAAGAATTAAGCACCTCAAATTTTCAAAGGAGATGAGATTAATATGAATCCTTATGCAAGTACGATCAGTCCAACTGAATCACTGATAGTTAAGGAATAATCAGTCCAACAGCATTACTGATAGTTAACGAATAGGTACTTGATTTACCTCAACAGTTTTTAGATTTATCCTGATAAGCTCCTTCCTGCTCTCAAAATTAGGAAGAGGAATATAAATACGCTTTTCAAGCCTCCTCCTGAAATAGTAGCACCAATTAAAAGAAGAAATCAACTAGTAACCCCTGCTAACAAAAACTGCGACACCAAAACGTCTAGTACATAAACAATCAAATGTACTCGAACTTGAAGAATGAACTTTAAAAAAGGCATGTTAACAGGACCAACCTAAGTGCCTCATCAATGTCCCACGGGAAGTTTGTAGCAGCCAAAACCATCACTATCTTACGACTACCATCTTCGCCTGAAGAACTATTGTTTACACCATCTACTTGAACTAAAAGCTCTGACTTCACTCTTCTGGATGATTCATGCTCACCAGAAGCCCTGAAGAAAACACCAATTTGATGCCTTTATTGTTCATAACAAAAAATAGGAGGGAGGGAGATGGAGAAAGTAAAACTTAAGCAAAAATCTACCATTAAAAAAACCAAAAATTCTCTAACTACTTGAAGAATCTCACCCACGAGCATTGCATAGAGAGTCAATTTCATCGATGAAGATAGTACTTGGTGCATAAGCTCTTGCAAGATCAAACAGGCACCGGACCATGCGCTCACTCTCCCCACGCCATTTTGAAGCCAATGTAGCAGAAGAAACATTAAAAAATGTTGTGCCACACTCAGTTGCCACAGCTTTAGCAAGTAATGTCTTCCCAGTCCCAGGAGGGCCAAACATTAGGACCCCTTTCCATGGTCTCCTTATTCCCTGCAAGGAAGAAGCAAGAGAATCAATACGTACGGCACATGGACATAGGTAACAAGCACTCTATGGCCAGCATGGGATAAATGGAATAGATCAACTCAGCCAAGCACTCTGCAGAAATAAAATCTAAAGCTCGAGGAAATTTCAGATTCAAATTCTGAAAAAATCTAAATTTCTCTATCAATAATCAATCATCTGGCGACTGGCAGTAACATAATAAGCCCTCCTAAAGGTCAAGTTGAATGGGCCCATAGAGAAGACTGTTGATTTCCAATGTTGAAGACTAAAGCACAATCAGTAACAGGGACAGATATAACCAATCATATTAATCATCATGGCACAAATAACAGTACAAAATGATGATTGATATAATTCCACAAAAAAATTTACAGACTTATCAAGAGGCTCCAGAGGTATCTACTATCTAGTCCACTAACTCAAGAATACCTGAAAATATTCTGGCATCCACAGGGGAAGGACGACAGCTTCCTCCAGAAGTCTTTTTGCTTCACTCAGACCTGCAACATCATCCCATCTCACTCCTGGACTGGTTTCCAACACATCTCTTTCAAGCATAGCAGCTAGATCAGGATCAGGTCCCTCATACTGTCCCTTCTTAGACTTTCCATCATCATCACCATTCTAACAATATCATTCATTAGTTTAACGATAAAAACATTATATACTACACAATCTTGAGATAGTATTTGTAAGATTAATAATTCGTGAAAAAAAATCTAAATAAAAGTGATGTGGAGACAATTCATAAAGAGAAAATTAAGATTGAAAGCTTGTTTGTCGACTTATTCTTAAAATAGTTTTCAATTTTGTCTTCGGGTGATATGACGGCTTGTAAAGGTTAATACTATTGTGCACATTGAAGTTATTAAAACTATTGTGCACATTGTAAAGGTTATACCCATGATTTTGAGGGAGAAAAAGAATAACTCCATTTGTGTAAAACATCAAGTCGTCTATGAAAATAGGCTAGAAGAAAACAACAAAAAGAAATTTTTAAGTAATTATAAGAACATGTTTCTCTGAAATTTTATTATGAAAAACTGAATCCAGTATCCTAAAACGTAAGAAAACAAATTGTAGAAAAGTGAAAAGACATGGCTTAACTACATAACTTGTACGTTCAAAAGAAGAGAGTAAAACATCATTAAGGAATTTCACACGCATAGCTTACCAACAAATGCCCCTAACTAAAGACCCATATAGATTGGAACAAACAAACAATCAACTCGAAAGAAGGCTGGTTCATATGTCTCAGCAACAAAAGAAGAGTTTCACGCATGCATTTGATCCAAGTTCTTCATGGAGGAAAAAAGAACTGAGAAATACATTTGGGCTCTCAAAACTTACTGCAGAATCTGTCTTGCTAGATTTACCAGTGGCACTGGAGCCTTTCTTTCCAGTAGTGGATGCACGAACACCAGCGTTAGCACGATTTGAACCACCGGCCTTTGCACCACGAGTTGTAGTATTTGGTCTGGTGGAACCACGAGCCCAAGCCCCATCCTGAGGGGATTTCCTCATACCAACTTGACCAGCCCTTGTAGGTCTTCTACCTGTAGAGTCCCTACTTGGAGGTCTCCATACATCAGGATCATCCATGGGCGGAGCTGAAGAAGTTGGGTACTCATCTAATGGTTGAAAAACAAATGATGATTTAGCATGAATTGGAGGAGAAGCTGGACGGCGACCCATGGGTATTTCCTTAAATGCCTTTCTCTCTGCATCCAACTGCTTCACAACTTCTATTTCCTCGGAAAGGGCTTTTTTCACATTCATCCATTTTGAACGCATTAAAGGATCATCTACTGAACTAAGATGCCTAAAATTGATAAATAAGTAAACTTGAGTGAGAACCAAATTGAAGAAAAAAATAGTTAAAAAACGTCAAAAATATAAACAAGAGGTATTCTGCAGGATTTGATCTCCCCTTTGCTGGAGTACTACCAATCATCCCCATTTCAGATATCGTTTGCTCATACTTCAATCATGGAAAATAGAAACTAAATTGGTGGCAAGTAACATGGCATAGTATGATCCTTAATCAACAATCCCAAAATCTGATCCACCTCCACCAGTTATGATCATCCCAAGGCATTGGTTTAACTTAACTGTCCTAATAAAGAACTACAAAAGCCGGGATGATTAATCGTATCTCGTAACTCCTCCCTTAAAACTAAATTTGAATTAAGATTAAAACAAGCCAACGCGGGAAATTGTGGACCATCCTTAAGTGTTTTCGATCATCCAAAATAAGAAGAAACGACATTACGTCTCCTTTATCTTTATTCTTCCTTTCTAAAAAAAAGTTGAAATTAAAGAACGTTCGTCATTGCAATGCTCAAAACAATACTCCCTCATAATAACCACTTCCACAGTATTCGGTACTTTAGCACAGTACCTCAACACTGGATTTTCTCTAACATTACTGCACATTTCTTCGAAATTACTGGCAGAAAATTGGAAAAAAAGTCAAATCACATCACTCTGACTACGTAAAGAAGAAAAATGAGATTAGTTCAGCAAGAAGCAGCTAATTGGAAGCGAAAACAAAGATCAAAATAAAGGAAAAGATCGAAAACTAAGCTCGAACGAAAACCAGGTAAAAAAAAAAACTGTAATTCAATGCTACGGATGAAATTGGCGAAGCCAGATGGGATAAGAGAGAGTACTTGTTGATCTGAGCTATAACACCATCAAAGAAGATTATAGAAGTGTCATACAGCCCTTCAAGAGCGTATTCCCTAGCCAATTTCAGATGGTCCTGAAAGCCCACCAGTGTAGAGCTTCCCATTCTTTCTCACTCCGTCTCTCTCTCTCTCTAACGGGAAACTCCTAAACCCTTCAACTTATGTAGATGGAGAAACAAAGCTTCAATGTAACCTCTCTCTCTCTCTTCTTTCTCTCTCTAACAATTCGCTGATTCAGCGAACTCTGATGGAGACGTACAAGCTTTCAGAGTCCAAGGAACGAGAAATCGGAGAAGAAAACAAAATTACTAAAATAACCTTGGGCTTCTTATGCAATTTGGGTCCATATTCGCTCTGCCTTTAGGAAAGGTTTGTTAGAACCGTTAGGAATGTAGGGCCGCCCACTAAATTTTGAAGTTAAAAAGTTGGGCCAAATGGGCCCACTAAAGTTTGAAGTTAAAAGTTGGGCTGAAACGGGCCCACTTTCACTCATGGCCTGTCCAACGTCTCTCACCTTTTTTAACAGTCATATTTAGCCACTTTTTCTAAAAACTTTAGATAATTTCTACTAAATTTAAAAAAAAAAACTTTCCCTCTAGCTCGGGATATGAGCTTTTGAGTTTTGTTGTTTGCTTATTTGCCTTAATTAGATCTCTTGATCGTGGACACATTCCTTTCTCGTTGGAATGAGTGGTGCCTGACTGTCTGCCTCTTTTAGAACAAGTGGCTTCACAAAAAAGCGTCGTTATTCTGAAGCAAGAGAGGTCTAGGCAAAAAACTATTCATACTAGGACACACTCCTCTTCTCTTGGATATGAATGGTGTCTGACAACCTACTTCTCCTAGATCAAGTGGCTTCACCAAAAAGCGTCGTCATTCTAAAGAAAGGGAAGGCTTGTTGAAGGCGGCTAGTACCAAATAGGTTATGGAAGGACTTGGGCTAGTCACCTGGGCAACTCTGTGGCTATTCTAAGACTGCTGACCCTCCTCTGGACGAACCGTTTCCGTACGACAAGGTTGGGGGGTAGTTGCGGGTTTTTTTAAGTCCAACTGCCTATCTGGCATGCTGGCTTGTCTTCCCAGTGGGCTCATTTGTATTTTCTTGTTATTTGGTTAATTTTTCAAAATAATAATAATAAACTTGCATTTTCATACTTAAATAATTACATCTAGTTTTTAATTGTGTAAATGGTAACAAATTCATGATAATTAGAATTGAAGAGTAATCGAACTTGTTAACAAAAGACAACTTTATATAAACAAAACAGTCATGAGGATGTGAATGATGTTTGTCACATTTCAATAAATACTATTATTACACAAATTTTTTTTTCTTATGGCAAAAGGGTGGAAAGACTGAAGATTTATTCAAATGCAACAAAGTTGAATCTCTTGCCAACTTTGCCAGTGGGGCCTTCAAATTTCAGCTGTTGAATCAACTGTGGAACTTGCAATCACTGTACCATTCCATCACTGACCAACTCCTCCAAACCTTTCCTCAACCTGTCTGCAGCAGCTCGGCAATGGTCCTCTACCAGACCTCCGAACGAGATCCTGATATTCCCGGGCGACCCACATGCAGTTCCGGGGATCACGACTATCCCGTGTCGACGCGCGAGCCAAAGAACAACTTCATGATCGTCGTACTTGTCGGGAAGCTTGGCCCAGAGGTATATGGCGCCCTCCCCTCCTTTTACAGCGCCTTTGCCAAGAGGAGAGAGTGCTTCAAGAATGATATCTCTGCACTTCAGAAGGTCTTTTACTTGGTCTGTGACCCACTCTGGGCCCAGCTTCAAAGAGTTGAGAGCAAGATGCTGTGATAATATACAAGCACAGATGGGAATGTTGTCCTGAACTTTTAGAAGTTGAGCTGCAAAGCCTTCAACTTCTGTAGGGTATGCTATCTGCTTGCATATTTCAATCATCAGGTACGACCCTACACGTAAATTAACGACGAACAAATACGACAGTGAGAATCATTGATGAGACGAGAGCGTAACTTACATATCCGACTCTCCATCCCATCATTCCATAAGCTTTTGAAAAGGAGAAAATATTGACAATATGATTCCCTTCCACACATGAGTGTTTTAGGCCATCAAACATGAAGTACCTGCAACAACAGATTTCAAGCCTCAAAAAACTGTCATTCAACTGTTTTAAGGCAATTGCTAACTGATCACTCCTCACACCACGACGAACGGACCAATAGTACTCTCCATTCGGGTAACATACGATATTTCTATCTCAACAAGGAAAGATATTTATTATCTGGTACATCAAAAACATAATACAACAGTCCATCTTGATTACCATCGTGCTCGTTTTGTTGTTTTCGTTCAGTCATCCAAAATGAGTTTTATAATCATTTATCACTAGTTTTCTTTTCATTAGAAAAGAATATGATAAATTAATTAATTAAAAAAAAATACACAAAAATGTTTCTAAAGATCAGAATGTATTCATAAAGTCAGAAAGAACTGCAAACTCTAATGAACTCACTCATAGGTATTGTCCACAACAAGCCAAGAGCCAGCCTTGCTGCAAATATCTGCTAATCTCTATGCAAGTGCCCAAAAAGGAAGAAGCAAAATGTTGATTCAGGTAACACATAAAAGAAGAAATTCAAGAGATAGAAAAAAGGGAAAGGAAAACTCAAGGCATGTGAATACATATTGACAGCAGGAGTAACAGGGAGACAGTCAGAAACCTTGAGAAGAGGTTCCGGAATATAGGTACCAGATGGATTCCCAGGATTGACGACGCTAACGAGTTTAGGGGTTGGTTTGGCGTCGGAAAGTGTCTTTTCTAACCAGTCTGAAAACCGAAATATGAAAAACTATGAGCCGAACAGCAGATAAATCATCACGAAAGGCTCTTCTATCATATGACTTCTGTTTAAAGCAAGAATATAATAGACGATACACGTGTAAAAACTAGTTTATGAGTGTATTTTTGCCAGAATGCAACAGTCAATTCATATCATGGAATGAAGAAACTCAAGTGAAAAATAGTATTGCCCTGTATAGTTAATATCCAAATTGGATTCATGATAGAAAATATGATCTAACAGTACTAAGTGGGAAGTAAGAAACTATGGTCTTAATCCTCACATCCCAATCAGAAAAATCTTCAATGATACCTTTAGAAATTTGAGCAACTCTGGGAAGTCATTGTTTTTTACATTTACTACATCAGCTGAAGACATTTCTTGTAAAGCTTCCTTTTGTATAGTTCATCAATCAATGAGGTTGTTTCTTATTTGAAAAGAAAATTAAAAATAACATCTACCAGGTTAACAGCTGAACTATAGATCCCTTTTGTAAAAACAATACAGATGTTCTAAAAGAATGTTGAAACAGATAAGCAGAAGCTTGACCATCTCGTTCCAGCTTCAAATTATACGAGCAGAAACTGCAAACTTTTTTCACCATTATATCTATATATATTATGAGACCAATGAAAGGATAAAAACAAGGGCCACACAGAAAAGGCTAAAAACATAATGGCTGCAATTTTAGTAAAGTAAAATGGTTACATAAATGTAATCAACCTGTAAATAATTACCTGCATCGGGATAAAGTGTCTTCGGGTCACCGGGACCAACCAAGATATTAGTGATGCCAGTCATTTGGAAAGACATGTAAGCATTGAAGTAATACGGAGCAAACATAACGACAGAATCCCCAGCATCACACAATGTAAGAACAAGATTCACAAATGCCTGCAGTAAAAACAGCGCTATATTTTACTATAAGAATAAAAATGGATAACAGTAGTTAATATAAGAAAGTGATCAAAAAAAGAAAGGTTATTTCATGCATGCAGTGCCGTGTGGCATTTATGTTCGTCAACCGAACCCTTTCCTCCGTACTCTTTAAGCCAATGAATGGCATCATGTCAGTTTTCATTGATCATAATAAACAATTTTGAATGATCTGCACTATCATCACCTGATTTGCACCAGCTGTAACCATCACAGAAGACTTGTACAGTTTATTTTCCTGATGCAACTGCAAAACAAACAAAATGATTCAGTTATTTCATGACCTTCCAGTTCCGTTGTACAAGAACACTTCAGTCGTGTTAAAGAATAAGAAAGATATCTATATGGGAAATAGACAACAGTCAATCCTTTCAACATGTCAGAAATCAATAAAAATGGTCAGTTGTGCAGAGAAAAAGCCAGTAAGGTGAGTACAAATATAAATTACCAAATGTTGAAGCAAAATATCTGGCAAAAGAGGTTAAGAAAAATGACTTCACAGAGTAAACTCGTAGATAATGGATAGGACACGGTGCATTGAGAGCAATAAAGGCCAGCAAAATTTTCTAAGACTACAGGGCTGCACAGCGTGCCGAAACATTATAACCAGGGTCATATTGTTAATGAGACATGTGAAATAAACATTATTATATGTTATGCATTTCAGTTAATTGAGAAACCAAAATGGCCAGAAGTCCGAGGAATGATGATAATTTTTACCTAATAAAAGAATAGTCAAACTTTAGAAACCAAGAGGTAATGAAGTTTGAACCTGCTTTTGAATATTCCCTCTATATTATAACAAGGAAGTTAAATATGTGAACATTAGTATATATCATGTGAACCATCAAAAATATAAATGAATTGAAAGTAAATCCTTGCAAAGGGCTAAAAATTTTCAACACAAAACAATTAAGTGTCTTTAATTCGCTAAAAACCAGAAAGATCAATTCAATAGGCCAAAGGACTTTGAGTGATCCAATCAACTGTAAGTACTGAATTGTTGAACAAAAAATTCAGCATTCAGCTCCTCGTTCTCTTTCATTGGCACAATCCTCCTTGAATTCAATAAAACGAATTGCACTGACTCTCATTAGTATTAACATCAAATTCCAATGCTGAACTTGGGGAAGGTACGAACTACCAATACCTTGAAAGGACTCGTTGGCATGAAACCCCAGTAGCGAGAGTAAAAAAAATGATAAGAATGTATATACCTTTCTTGTCAGCGCCTCTCTCAGCTCAGGGATACCTTCATCAGCCCCATAGCGACTGACCGAAGGCTCCCAAACAAGTTCTGCCACCTTATTCAATGCCTGTTTAGGAGGTTGCCAATAGACCACTCCCTACAGCATGTTATAATGAGAAACTTTAACTACCAGATAAAAGCAGCCAGGTCATGGAAGCTGCATCTGTAAGGATTATTAATTTGGTTCAAAGACCATAGCAGTGTAATAGCTTAGTTCAAAGTTCTGAAAATGGACATTTGAAATGAATTACAAAAGTCAGTTTCTCATTTTACTTTTTATTCCAGCTTAGTGGTTTACTACTGCTCACAAGTATAATAAGGCAAAGGAAAAGGTTGAAAGTTGAATTATGCAAAGGTTATTTAATATAGAGAAAAATATATATCCATTTCTAAGAGAATAAAGTTTCCAACTTCCCAGAAACCATTTTTTAATAACCTTGCTAAAGACATTTTCGTTAAAGTTCACCCCTGTATCAAAATCTGCATCCAATGGCTTCCAACCCCAATAAACAAAAAGAAGATTCTCCTTGTATACTACAAAAGACCGACCATATAAAAAAAATATGTCCAACAAAACGCCATGGCAGCATTGAGAAACCAATACAGACCCTTCTTTCTCGTTCTCAGAAACTCCCCATCGCATAACAAACCAAAAACGAGTAATTGATAAACAATTTCAAACCTGAGCAAGTGACAAAGCATTTTTACTTCCGCGGACTAATTCTTGAATCTGCAAAAAATTTGACCAATCCATTATTCAATAATAATCTATCACCCTGACCAAGAAATAACCACGCACGCACATTTAGATAGAGAAACACAGACCAAGTAGGGAGAGATATTGAAACAGTAATCTGATTATAGTAAGATACGGCTCGAATACCTGAACCATGATAGGCATCTCGGTCTCCAATGCCCTTCTCGCAAGTCTTCCATACGAACCCATTTCTGTATCCTCCTTCCACGCCAACCCCAACAGCTTCAACCCCCCAAAAACCCCAAAAGACTCTTTTAACTTAAAAGTTACACTACTTTACCCACCGATCTCGAAACCCCAAAAGAACCCCAGATTCTGAAAACTTTCCAAGAAACTCAAATAAATAGAATATAGACGATTCGTTAGATTACTATCCCCTTTTTCTTCTCCTAAGACCCACCCACCAACCGAAAATTGCCCCAAACTCAATTTTGAGGGGCGAGAAAGACAGCTTTTCCACAAGCTAAGGTATCGGGGTAAGCACGCCTTCAAGAACGCCAATGTAGTAATAATAACGTATGATTCTCGTCAAAAGATAAGGCAAAATAAAGCCAAAACGCTTTTGATCTCCCTCTTTTTTATTCTACTTTGGGGAGTGGAGTGGGGGGGTTGGGCTTCAATACACGCTATTATGAAGTTTTGTGCGTTACTTTGACTTCGCTGGCTAGCTGGGCTTTGTCTGTTTTCACCCCCCAGAATATTGCCAAAATTCCTCCTCTAAACTAAACTTTATAAGGGTCTCTCTGTTACAGGACTCCCTTCGAAGAAAGTTCCATTTCCACCCTCTTGTCGAACCGCTCACCATGAATTTCCAATAAAAACCCTAAACAGATAACTCCATGGATGATAATTAAACAAACCCAAGTTTTATGGTGTTATTTTGACTCTGAGAAACAAAAACTTGGTTTTTTTCCAAACTCATTTGTAAAATATGCTTTTTTGCTAACATTTGAAGAAAGAGAAAACTTTTGGGAATTTAATATTTCGTTTTGAATCACCAAATTCTTGGACGGCAGAGACAAAAAGATCTGTTCAGGCTGGATGGACCCAAGTTGAAAACTTATCTCTCTTTCCCTTTTTCTTCTTTTTCTTTTTCTTTGTCAGTGTTCTGAGAAGATGACAAATGAGTACTCGTATTCCTGTCTCTTCGCATGGATCAATCTGTTCTGCGCTCACTTTGATAAATTCATGGAACCTATAATTCACCACTCATCTGAATTTTCCATCATAGCTTAAAGAAATTTTCACTGCCAAAAAATCATGAGAATTCAAAGTACCGACCCTTTGGTGTGTATATTTTAGGCTAAATACACCTATTGGTATTGGTCTCCTTTTGTTTGACTAACTTTTAATTTAGTCCTTCATCTTTTAAATTTTTCAATTTTACCTCTAATGTATTAAATATTTTCAATTCAGTCCTTTCATACAAATTTTACTTTTTGAAATTTATTAAGAGAAGGTTGAGTTGAACCAAAGAATTTAGTTGGTGAGTGTAGAAGAAATTAAAAATAGATCACAATCTCGAAAGAAATTTTTATTGAGAGATTACAACGATGGCACTCTTGAGAAAAAGTTTT
>JAOANK020000006.1:5198530-5209985 GCA_026257165.2 Telfairia occidentalis
AATAAATTTCATAGTTACAATTTTGATATTAGTAAATAATAACTAATTAACATAAAATTACATCAACCTAAAAACAAGTATATTTTTTATTATGAGAACGAGATGATTAATTGACTGCATTGTTCAATTTTATTATTGTTAAGTTTTTTATTTAATAATAATTTGTATCTTAATAATTTTCTTTGCAATTAATAATTATAAATATAACCAACATATTTCGAACACATTTATTCAAAAAAAAAAAAAAAAACAAGAAGAAAAAAGAATAAAGCATGAGGTAAAGAAGAGAGAAATGGTAGACTGTGTAAAATAGCAAGAGAAAATGGTGTACGTCTTAGAATAAGGAATGAGATTCAACACATTTTATGAGAATGTGATTCTTAAATTTAGGGTCGATCCATTTTTTATTCCATTTAGATAAGTAAATAGGTTATTGTATTTTTATTTTTATTTTTATTTTTGGGACAGAAGAGAAAACAATTTCAGTTAATTTGTTTAGATAAAGGTAAAACTTAGAACACACTTTTTACCCATTAAAAAAAAAAACAAAAAAACATCCATTATCGTCGCGGCAAATTAAAGTCTTTACATATAGAATAAACAAATAAAGTAGAAAAGACGAAGTGAATATATATATATATATATTTTCAATGTCTAATGTTAATCGGTGCAATATTAATTGATAACGTGACTTTATCTCCCCCCAAACAAAATAAATAAATAAATAAATAAAATGAAAATAAAATCTAGAAACTAAATATTCTGTTACTACAAAAAAAAAAAAAAAAATTTAACTTTCCTGGGTAAACTTAAAATTTGTTTGTTTTAGATTAAATTATATAAAATGTCCTTAAAATGTATCATCGATTTCAATTTTATCTTTAATATTTTAAAGGTTTTAGTATGCACCCAACTTTCTACGTCTTTCGAAAAAACTAGCAACTTCTATTAAAGTAATTAATGGAATTTTTGTAAAAGTTTGGACCAAAATTGAAATATTTAAAACATTGAGGAGAAAATTGTAACTAAGTACATACATTAGAAACATTTTGTATAATTTATTAAATTTAAATGTTGTCTCCTAAGGCATAAAACTTTAAGTAAACTCAAATTCTTTGCTGAAGACCTCCCCCTCCATATTATCTATCTTCCCTTTTGATATTATCTATCCAAACTAGAAAGAAATTATTCAAAAAGGCTATCACCATGCGGTCAATAGTTATGCTTTTCCTTCTCCCAACCAGATCAAAGAAAAGAAGCTTCATCTCCTCCGCAATTTCAACAAAATGTTATAATTACAATATAACTATAATCGCTTACAAAATATTTTCATTGCAATTAATTGATCAATGATATTATTTTTTTTAGTTCATCATTGATCAAAAGTCGAGCGTATATGTTTTAACCAGAAGAGGTAGCCTCAAGTTGGCGTCAATGGTACTATTGAAACTCACAAGTTTCAAAACACAGAAAAATCAAACCCTCTGCATAGTTAAGACTTTTTTTTTTTTAATCTTCCCTCTACTTCAGGCTTTTAACTTTTAACCATCTAAATCCGGCCTCAATTCCTTTCTAGAAACAAGCAAAGGCGAAAGTACAACCATTCCCAAAAACAAAATGATCACTGCAATCAGCAGTCATGCAAGAAAAAAACTTGAAAGACATGGAAATATAGAACCAACACTATGGATTTCTGAGATTAAAATAAGCAGAATATGGCAATACGTACAGCAGAGGAGTTTTAAGTCTTTTTACAAGCTACTTTCTGAAATGCAATGTCTATCTCCTCCTCCGTCATCTCAATTGTATCATCACTATCATATCCCTGTGCGACACACACATCTTTCTTTGCCTTATGACCATTCTTAGGTTCTTTACTGATATTTGGTTTTTTCTTTCTTTCTGGGGAATTGTCAAGTAGAAAGTTAAGTTCTACCTCGTAAATCCTTTTAGAGTCTTTAGCATGCCTGCAAAGTTCATCCTTTGATATCGATTCTTTCTTATTGCTAAGCTTTGCCAGCTCTTCCACCACCTGAGGAACGAATTTCCATTCTTCAGTCATCTGGTTGATGTCCTGCAAATGAATTAAATATGGGTTAAATGCCAATCTAGGGCTGAGAGCAGACATTGTTTTTCTATTTGCATTAAATAAAGTAAATCGAACAGTGAAGTATGCACACAGAATGCGAGAAAGGCGTTTGGTCGAGCTTATCGAGGGAAGTGAAATAAAAGATTTAGAAGGACCCTTGTGCGGTCCATGAAAGTACCAATTCCTACAAGCAGCAATCTAGAACCAACAAAATCAATTGAACTCGAACTGATTTTCAGCCAATATAAATCTACAATACAGTGGTTCTCAAGTCAAGCTGTGATGAGCTATGATGTCAAGGTTTGGAATCCTGGCTCATTCACAGTATAGCTGATTGGTCCTTCATATCATCTGTTTTCTCACACTGGTGAGATAATTTAGGAAATAAGAGATCCGAGGCTTGAGCTAAAAGCCACATAATAGTACACAGAAATAGCCAGATTAACAAAATTTTGTTTCCGTCACAGGGAAAATTAAATCAGAAAAAAAGTGATAGGTCCTTCCAACATGAAAAAATTACCCGTCACTAGGATAAAGGTACTGCATTCATAACTGGCTGAAGATGTGACTAACGGGGGTAATTTTTCTTTACAGGCACCCAGATTGCGTCCTCGACTAACAAGGAAGTTAACTTCATACTTAAAACCCAAGAAGAAATTGATGAAGGTAAATCTCGATTAATTTATAACAACAAGTATGTACGAATCTTCAACTATTTGAGGGCAGTCGCAAAATCTGAGAGGCATGTTAGAGAGCAATTCCAATAAGGAGGTTGAAATGTAACAAACACTTGTTCATTGATATTTTTCACTCGTTATCATAGTGTTAGCAAATCATTTACTAGCATAGTGCTCTAAAGGAGAAATAAATTGATCGTAACCACATAATCGCCTGGAGGAAAAAATTGTCTACCTGATTTTGATGAAGAGAATCTATAGCATCTTGTAGACAAGTTAAAATTCCTTGTGCTGCTATTTTCTTTATCTCACTTGGATCTGGCTACAAAAGGTTTTAAATCAAGAGTTAAAATCAAAATAAAATTAACGAGGTTTCACCATTTATCCAAACTTCAAGCGTGCAAAAAAGGAAGAGTTCAATGTCTTCCTAAAAATCAACTAGGCAGTTTAGAGAGAAGATGCCATGTTGCTATTTAACCTGCATGGGCCACCTGGGTGCATGAAGTAGTAAAACATATATTTTGCATAAAAAGGATAAGCACGTTTGTTCTAACCTTTTCTTCCTGACTCTCTAGCCAGGAAACTGTCTTATGGTAATCATCAATAGCCCACTTCTTCAATTTCGAAGGAGAGAAGCACTCTCTTGAAAAATTAATATTTCTACTCTGCATATAGTGACAATCAAAGATACAAATATCTATATATCAGTATCGGTATGTAAATGAATATAAAAAATCTAGTTGAACAATCATCTGCATTCCCGCATAAGGTCTATCTATATCTTTTACTTCCCATATAAAGCATACAAATCAAGATGGAAGAACAACGATGGTATAGTGATATAGAATTTCACAAGTATTAGACTGTTTACCTGAGATATCTCATGCTCATTTGGTTTTAAATGTGAAGTCTTTTCAACTGGCTTCTGATCTTTCTTGGATGGCAATGAAATTTTAGCTGCAACCACACATCCCAGGGATGAATATGAAGGATGAGAAATTTGGAAATGGTTCATCAGCATCAGATAGGATGACGGAAGAACAGAATCAAAACATAGCAACAATCAGGAAACCAACAAAATGATAGGCATTGGACGGACATCGAGTGTCCAATGTCATGACACGAACCCTAACTATAAAGCCATGGCATATGTAAATATTGTCCATGATGCAATTCTATAACAAAAGTTTTTGTCTCTAATTCATTATTACAATTTGTTAAAATAGAAAACACAAGCAAATCTGACAGTCTAAGAATTCCAAAAGGACATGTTCTTTGTTCAATCCAAGAAAGTATTGGAAATAAACCCAGGGGACTAAACTAATAAAAAACACGTAATATTGTTGGGTTAGATTGTGTGTATCTCGACTAATCTCATTGGATTAATATTTCAACCTGCATTATCTGGAATGGGGAAGCATATAGAATATTAATATCCTCACACAATGCAAATTCTTGACTCCAAGGGTATTTGAATATATGACTTGCCTCTTTAACTATATTTCTATGACTATTGGGCCAACCTATGGTTATGACTAACATTAACATTCTTGGAACTAACAACCGTGCAAATGTATGCATTTCTAGATCACCTTGGCTGGCTTCATGTGAAAGGTTACTTCTTCGCCAGGGTTTTCCAGCATAGAGGAGGTAGCTTTCAATTTCAACGAGCTTCTTCTGCGCATAACAATCTGAAATCCACTCCTAACAAAGTATACAGAATGAGAGTCCTTAGAACCTAAATGTCCAATTTAGAATCCCGGTACCAATGCCAGATATTGGTTCAGTCAGCGAGCAAAAGTTTTAAGAATTTAAACTTGATTTCTAGAAACATCAAAATCTAGGGAAAAAATGTGCAGACATTGGATGTGCTTGAAAGGGAAGCACACTGCCTAATTTGATCCATATGATATAATATGCTTAAAGAATAAAACTTATCAGTAATCATCACCCAAGGAAAATAGCCCACGGCAAAAGCAAGACTGAGAATATTTTAAAATATCAACAGAAAATTCAGAACCTACTAAAATAGAGCAGAAAATTTATTTTATATCATCAACAACAACCAACATATTGCCATCAATTGTTCCATTTAGTTAAATCTAGCATCAGATAAATTGTGAGCCACTGACTCTCGGATCCAAAAACCAGCACAAATTTCTTAAAAAACCCTCCTAGTTAGTGTTCAAGTTTTTGTAAAAAGAAAATACCTTTGATACTATTGTTCCGCACTCTGATTCAACTTGTCGAAATTTTGGAGTATTTGGGAAAGCACAGATCAACAAGGTGCAATCTGAGCTCCAATCGGGCTGATATTGAGCTCCCATTTCTAATGCTTGGGACCGCAGAATGCTGCGCTCAGGATTAACAAACCCTGATAACACGAATACTACTCCGTCCTGCATTTTGACGATGGTATTTAAGCTTAATGTAACTATATAGTATCAAATCTGTAGAAATGACACGTCAAAGAATAAACAGAGGGAGTGAAGAGAAACAATGTGTGAACCAGAAGTCTAGAGAAATCTCGGTGTAATGAACTGCTCGTTGGGCCTTCGCCGTTTTCTATCTCTTGCTTGAGCTCTTCAGCTTCAACAATCACTTCATTTCCACCAGAACCAGAAATGTTCGGTTTCTTGTCTCGAGAAGTACTCCCACCGTCCTTCCCACTCATCCATGAAGGAAGACTGCGCTTAGCAGTGCCACCACCCACGTTATTCTTTGAATTTGACATACCAGATCCTACTGAAACGATTATATTTCTACCACTAGTCGAAAATTGTCAGTTCATCTCAAATGCAATGACGACTTGCAGGAATACTCGAAATACATTCGTTCTCCATGCACCATTATTATAAAGCTCAAAGAGGTGGTGTAAGAGCCTGCAAAATAATGGACGCTGTTTATAACAACTTCAAATTATTGCCAGGAGGCAGGAACATAGAGGAAAGTACACTAAGCCTAACCAAAATTAAACGAGTTCATTTCAATTGCATCTCATCAATTCCCAATACGGGATCAAACTTTAACTCTTGATGTTTCTTATTCCCAGAAAAATATAGTGAACAATTATAGAAAATTAATGCAACATTTGCCAGACAACCCATATGAAAACGGGAGTTTCGAGCTCAATTGAGGCCAATCCTCAAATTTTTCGAAAATTGAGCACTAAATATACATCAAGTTTGACATGCAATCGCCTTGCTGCAGTGAAATTTGACCGGTGAAATAACATCGTTAGTGATCGAGTAAGGGTAGCAAGAAAACAGCAGCGATTGCAGGAAGATGATGATAGAAATAATACCTAAATTTCACTTCACTGAGTTCACTCGGAAGGTTCTGAGTCGATTCACGAAGTCAGCTCCAAGCCCTGCTGCGACCCTCCCACATTTCCACCGTCCAAGGTATAGAAATTGTTCCATTTCATACTTCAGCCCCTGGAATTCTATCAATTTTTTTTTTGGCACATGGATCTTTTAAAGATTTTTTTTTCACTATTTTCACGGACAACTGGAATTCTAACTATTAGGGTTTAATTGTCAAGATATTATAGGATATTATTATTATTTTTTGTTTGTATTTTATAGGATATTAAATCTACGGCTCCTAGTACTAAAAAAAAACAAATCTATGGCTATTATCATTTTCTGCAAACAAAATTAAAAACTTTGTTTTAGAAGATTTATAAAACACATCATTATTTGCAAATAGAATTGAATAATATATTAAATTGGGATATTCAAAAAAGTCATTTATTTATTTAGTTTAAAATTCTTAATATAATAATAAACTTATTCATGAGTAATTTATAATTTTAAAAATATTATTTAATATTATTTAGTGCGAGAATAATATCATCATTATTTTTTCATCTATTAATCGTCTATATATTTGCCTATAATTTTGAATCATGTTTTTATCTATAAAAAAATCCTCCCAAAATTGGTTGAGATTAAAATTTAATTTTAAATTAATAAATCAACAATAAAAACCTTATATTAATATTTTTTTTTTCTTTCAAGTGAAAATCAAAACAAAAAAATAACTAATTACACTTATTTAAGTACTGAAAAAAAAAATAACCACATGATTTAAAACTTCTACTTGATTTAGTTTAATCTACTATCTTTATCAATAATTAAATTTAAAAATTATTTTGGCAATAAGATAATTCCATTGAAATAAGTCTTCTAAAGGTAAAAATGGATAATTTGAAGGACCTCATCTGCAAAACGATAAAATTTTGAACCGAAAAAGAATACGAAGTTTTCGCGCTTTGGTTTTTTCTTTCAAACTATGCAGTCGCTGTAGGGTTCGGTCCAGACATTGAAGAGTGCAACAATGGTGAACGAAGAAGTTCGAGACTCCGATGTAATCGATCCTCTTGCTTCTTTTTCTGGTATCAGCCTCTTTCCCAGCACATTTGGAATTTTACCGGATCCGTTAAAGCCACATGATCTTGGAACCGACCTTGACGACATCCACAAGCACCTCAAGTCCATGGTATTTGCTTCGTTCCATACTCATTGTATACGATGCTTCCAATTTATCAGTCTATTTGGTTTATAGTGCATCTTGCTTCAAGAGCTCTCCAGGCAACTATGTTCAATCGCCGTGGTTTTTTTTTTTTTTTTTTTTTGCATGTTTTGTGGGGAGAATTTGAATTCATATTCTGCTCCCATGTTTTCAGTAGGTATGCTAGCGTGTGATGGGTTTTCATTTTTAGTCATCAAATTTCAGCTCAATGGTTAAATTGGAGACTCGGTTTCCTGGTGCTGTGAAAATGTGAGGAAACAAAACGTTTTTGGCTTTGCATATGATTGTTTCTTTTTTTACTTAAAATTAAACGCACTGCCTACTCTTGTTTTTAATGGTATAAGCTGGTTAGCCCATTTGTTTTGTGAACTGGGATTTGAGAAACTTCCGGGCATGATCTTTAGCTTGTCGGTAAAAGATGGGGGCTTGGTCTTTTAGTATATTGATGCAAGATTTGTGGAATTATGGTGTTATAGCCTTGCTTCTCTTTTCTACTCTCTAATTTCTCTCGAGCGCTTGGTTTTTAGTAAATTGATGCATGAGTACTGGATATTATGGTGTTACAGCCTTGCTTCTCATTTTCCCCCCATCCAATTTCCGTTCTCTCATCATCTTGCCTCTTCATGAAGCATTTTTCATCTAGTTTTGGTTTAATTGAGGATCAACGACTCACAGATCTCCTTAATTTTACAGGTCTTGAGAAGTCCTAGTAAACTTATAGAGCAGGCCAGAACAATTTTAGACGGTAAATCAAATTTGATGCAATCCGAAGTTGCCACATTTCTTGTAAACAATGAGAAAAAGGAGGAAGCTACAGCTAAGGTGGAAGAAAATCCACAAGAAAGAAGGCCGGCCTTAAACCGAAGGCGGGCTAGGTTTTCTTTAAGACCTGATGTTAGGTAATGCTAATAATAAGTGAAATTTACCTCCCTTTTCTTGAGACCAAAAATAAAATTCTTGGTGACTTTTATGTTATCGTCTTCTGATAGACAACCTGCTGTTAACTTGGAATCAACATTTGACATTAAACAATTGAAAGACCCTGAGGAGTTCTTTTTGGCCTATGAAAGGCTTGAAAGTAAGCTGTGCTTATCCTTCTTTTGCGCACTCAAATTTCAGATGCTCTTAGATTTGTGTTACTATTATTTTTCCCATTTTGCAATTGGTCCATAGATGCCAAAAGAGAAATCCAAAAACAAACGGGAGGAGTTTTGAAGGACCTGAACCAACAAAATCCATCCACAAATACACGTCAGCGTAGACCAGGGATTCTTGGGTATAATCACCACTATGTTGTATTATTAACATAGTTCTGTATCTTTTCTTTGAAACATCATTTTTCTTTTGGTTGAGAATCCAAAATCTGGTTGTTGTGCATGCAGGAGGTCTGTTAGATACAAGCATCAATATTCATCAATAACATCTGAAAATGATCAGAATGTAGAACCCTCTCAAGTAACATTTGAATCAGGTGATATCAGGCCATCAATAATGGGCGCAGAAAAAGATCCCAGTCCACCTATAATTGGCTCAGAAAAGAAAACTGATGAAGATGTTCCCTTCGAGGAGGAGGATGAGGAGGAGTTAGTTGGTAAGTGATTTCTAATGGAGATCACAATGCAAGTTTCTGCAAGCATCATGGTTCAGTTGTTTATCTATATTGCATATCTTCGTCCTCTCCCTCTCTTCTTTTTCATTTCACATTGTCCCCATAAACCTTTTTTGATGCTATGATATTTTTTTTAATCTTTGTAGCTTCAGTAACCAAGGCTGAAAACAATGTGAATAAAATTTTGGATGAATTACTCTCTGCTAATTGTGAAGATCTAGAAGGTGATCAAGCCATCAACATATTACAGGAGTGCTTGCAGATCAAACCCATTAATTTGGAGAAATTATGCCTTCCAGATTTAGAAGCGATTCAAACAATGAATTTGAAAGCTTCCAGAGGTAATCTGCCAAAGCGGAGTTTGACCAGTGTGGACAATCAGTTACAAAGGACCGAAACTTTGACATTTAAGCAGGATGATGAAAATTCCGTTCTTCCTATTTCTACACCATCCTCAATGAGAAGTCCATTGGCATCATTATCAGCAAGAAGTCCATTGGCATTATTATCAGCCCTAAATAGGCAAATTTTGCTTTCAAATTCATCAAGTGATCCATTTTCAGCTCACGGCATTGACCAATCACCAGCAAGAAGTCCTTCCCTTTCTGAACACAGTAATCACTTGTCTGATGCAGTTGATATTGCCAAGCAGTCAAGTGTTTCTAACTTGAAGTCACTTTTTACCGAAGATGGTGGGGCTGTACCTAATGGAATCAGGTCATCCAAAATCCCTATTGGAGATGTTGATACGATGCCTAAAATATCTTCGAGTAATGTTTTATATGTACCCCAAGTTGGTGGCGATGATGCCTTAAGTGGAACTCATTCGAGCATGGAACTTGAGGATATTAGTGGCAACGGCACAGAAGTGGAAGTAAATGAAAAATTGAGTTGTCTTGAAGCCCAAGCAGATGCTGTGGTTAATGCATCTAATGCATTGGATGATGAGGTGCATTCTTTATGCCAGTTACTCTTCATACCCACCACCCTTTAGAGTTATAAATGTTTTGAAGTTTAATCTTGCATCGTGTTGTGACAATATGCAGATGGAAGATCATGAAGGATCAGGTTCTGAGCAACCAAACACATCCAAGGTGGATGCAATTAAAGAGGACCTTATTAGCATTCAGAGTCAGTTGGGTATGATCACCAATACCAGTATCATTAGTTGCTCTAGTGATAATATCTTGTACAATCTTGTAAATAGGAAATTAAGACCTAATGTTATGTTACTGCTCATCTTTGTCCTTTTGATGGTTGGACTTTTTTTACCATTAATATGTTTTGCTAGCATATATCTGAGAACTAATATATTACTTTGTAAGTAAAAGGTCCTGGATTGTTATATAAATTTATACTTGAATTGTACCACTTCAATGCTTCACATTTTGAAGGAACTTTATGACAATGATTTGTTCTTCTGAAGGAAAATATGCATGCTAATGTTTTTCAATCATGTTATAATTCTGACGGCTCTTCAGCTTTTTCATTCGAAGAACCATTTTCTCTCTTCCATTGCTTATTTGTACTTCCATTTTTGTGTTGACAAGGCAGAAATTAATTGTTTGCTTACTAATTCCCAGTAGATGGATTAAATGATTTCAGACTATACATTCTTTGTTTTCAAACAGATCAATCAACTGCTACTTTTACTGAAAATATCGTGGATGGGCTGTCTAGGAGCAGTGGAACGGATCACCATGTTAAGGTTTTTGACTTTTTCTTTCTTTTCCTTTTTCCTCTCTTGGACCCTTATTTTCAGTTGCTCGTTATTGATGAGTTGAAGTGTGTTGTCAAATTCTGGTATTTGTTATATATGAAGGCTTTCTCTATCATGGTCACCATTAGCATAAGGAAGTACTGTATTCAGTTTCATTGTTAATGATATATTGCCTTCTAAAATTCAAAATTAGAAGTAGCCTGCCAACTCCACTTGCTTCCCCTCTTTACTCAGTAATGCATTGGGAATGAGTTAAAAATTAATTTACTTGTCATCCCCACTCCCCAACCCACAGAAGAACAGAAAAAAGCAAGAGATGGAAGAAAATGATAAGAACCCTCCTTCTGTTAACTCTACTTGTTTACTAGAACATGGTTATTACCGATTTTAACGTTTGAGAGAAATTCAAGGATTTTTTGGGTTATTGATGTATGAACAGGTCAAGCCAAAATCTCATGCAAACAAAAATCGCAAGGACAAAAAGATTTCTGGGAGGCAAAGCCTTGCAGGTGCTTAGTCATAGATTTAACCCAAGTTGTAATTTCTATTATTTAGATTGGTTTTTTTTTTTTCTAATACTTTATTATCTGATGCTTCTAGGTGCTGGTACAACGTGGCAATGTGGGGTGAGAAGAAGTACCAGGTTCAAAACACGACCTTTGGAGTACTGGAAAGGTGAAAGACTGTTGTATGGACGTGTACATGAGAGTAAGTAGACCCTTACTGTTGCATTATGTTTGGAAATGTCTTTTATCAATTCCATATATACATGTTTCTTACAAATTCCTTATTTCAAGGCTCTTTTAGACTGGTAATATTTTGTC
>JAOANK020000006.1:5215169-5225581 GCA_026257165.2 Telfairia occidentalis
CATGAGTTCGAATCCTCTCACCTCACATGTTAAACTCAAAAAAAAAAAAAAACATGTCAGTAAGGGATTCTCATGATTCTAGTTTTTCTTATCTAATCTTTTTAAATTATGTAATTATATTTGGATGGGTATATTGGGGTTATTTCAAAATCAAACCAAACGCAATTAACATTCTTGTCCTTGGTTAGAATCAAATAGAGTTATAAAGGTTTCATTTTGTTCAAAGAAATATTCTTACTTGCTTTTAAACATATTATATACATAGAATCAACCTCTTCCTTTTATATTATTTATTCATTGAATTAATTTGAAAGTCATTCGATCAGCCTATGGAGAAATTATTTAAAATCAATATCTCATTAGACTATACGACGAATTTCCTTTTAGATATTTCTTCCATATATTTAACAATTATAAAAGTGACAATTATATTTAATAATTTTTCTAATGTTTAACGTTGTTTAAAGTTAAAGCACTTCCATTCTTTGTCTATTATATGGCCCTATTTACTGTACACTAAACTTTTTTAGTTGCTTTTTTCACAAACATATTCTTGAGTTTGATTTACAATCTGCTTCTTCTCTTGAAAATGGAGTTCTATTTTTTTTTTTCTTGTAAATGAAATTGAATCAAACACCCACATTTATATAGTATTCATTGATGCTCAATATACAGGTTTGAGGATCTAAGAGAAAGGGATCAAGAGTTCTTCTCAAACCCTAAAAATAGAAAGATTTACATATTTTATTAGGGAAGATAAAAGTAAATTATGTAAATAGTGTATATAAATTGTTATATTGCAATCTTTTTTCCTTTTTGAATTCAAAAGTAGAAATTCGAAGCTCAACGATGAACTTGTGTTTACATATTAATCGTTAAAATTAACTCCATAAAAAAAATTTATAGTGTTCAACTAAAATTTTCTAAAAATGGGCTAGGTTGTTTATAAATGTCTAATTTCTTTCCTACCATCGTTAAAAATTTCGACAAGAAAACATGAAGAGAGAGTACTAATGAATATATTCCAAACGACATGTAATAACAGAGACTAATTAGTGCGAAGCCATTGCTTCTAAAATAGCCATTGTCCAAAGAAAAAACGCAAATCTAATAGAGCCATAAGATAAAATTTCTATCCAAGAATATATGAATCGATATTTCAAAGATACCATTAAAAACAATGTCAACACATCTTTTTCAAGAATATCTCAATCTCCATACTTTATCAATATGTCCATAAAATTGAAACCGACATTGACATTAAACTCGTCCTGGTAAAGCATGACTCGTTATTATACTCACGAAAAATCGAATACTAGTCGACTCATTACTCAGCAGCATCGGACGTATTTATATCCCACATTAGAGAAAATATCATACATGAAAAATACTCAACCACAGTGGTAAGGTAAAAAAAAAGACAACAAATAAACTTCTTAACCAAAGCACTACCATATTCATATTATATATAATAGAGAGAATAATCAAACTCCAATTAGCATATAGGCTGCTGCTAAACAAATTTCTTCATCATTTCTCATTTTTCTCATATTTGGGGAAGCCCTTTCTCACTTGCTTCATTCAAAAACCAAACCACAAGAAAAACCTGACACGATGGAGTCAACCAAACACAATTTACTTATTCTGCATATAAGTTCAACTATACAAAACTAAGCATTTAAACGAATACCATACCGCAATTTAAACAAGGAAAAGCCACACGTCAAGCTGAAAATACTGTTCTCAGATTAACGGCAGGACAGGAGTTCGTCGTATATTCCTGCGAGACAAACAGACAAGGTTATATCCATACAGCCTATGTCTGTCTGTTCATATTTTCTAGCCAAACCAAGAATAAAAATCTAACAGTTGATTTACCTAATACATATTGGAACCTATAGCAGCCCAAAGTGCTCCAGAATAAAGCTAGAGATCACAAAGGGCATAGAAGAAGGCCTGCAAAATGTCAAATATCACCAGTTAGAAAACTTGATTGATGCATATGAGCAACATATAAGAGGAGTTCGGTTCATCAATTCCAAACCTTTGCTTATTGAAATAGGCTCCATCACGCATGCTTGCTTACTTCATTGACCAAAGTTCATCTCTGAATATCTGAAACGAGAAAAAGAGAGGCAGAGTTTCACATCAAACTTATCAAGATCTACATCTTGATATCTACTAGTGACCCAAGGGAAACCCATTAAGATTTAGAACCTTCTCTTCTATTAGTAAGCGAGAAATAGAATAGACTACTTACCTACGTGGCTTATTTTGTCGCTGTCCAACATCATCACTCTCAAGTTCTGCATAGGAGAAAAATCAGTTTTGCCAAAACCATGTTTGTGCCATATGAAAAAGCACACACAATCAATCATATTCTAGTTTAAAGGGGACGATTGTACCATTCTGTAAAGGCTTTGACTCGTTGCTGGATTTGTTTGTGTTATTTTCTTTGCTGCAGAAAGTAGAAATAATCAAAATGTAGTGATTATATGCAGCAACATTGTGTATTGCGGCAAGAGAGCTATGAACATATCCCCAAGTGGATCAATAAAATAAATAAGCAGTAAAGAAAGTACTAGTGAAGCCCTCCAATATTTTAAAAAAGCCACCACCATGTCCACAACATAATTCTAAACAAAGAGCATATTGAAAGTCAATACTTTGTTAGCTTTCCCACGACACAGCCAGAGTGCCAAAGTTTGACAATCCAAAATATGAACTAAAACAAGCCTCAATAAAGCATTGGCACAAACAACATAATGACACTAGACAAGTTCAGTATCTAGAATTATCAAATCAGCTACAAAATATTAACCTCAATGTTCCCGCAGATGATGTCTGCCCTGAGGGTCGAGCATGATAGGAACCATCAACAGCAATATAAGGTGAACAATATGTAGCTCCCAGAGCCCCAGCTGCACCGGCCAAAACTGGTAACCTGAAGAATATGTAGCTCCTTAAATGAAAACCACTAACAGGCAATAGGGTGGTGAAGTAGATTTTTTCAAAGAATAGAGAAGGTGAGGAGGAACTGCATGAAGCCATAAAGAGACTTCTTAACCTATTCTATCTCAGTTCATTCAAGTCACATCAAACCAGTTTGGCAAACCCATCCAGACAATGAAAAATGGAAGAATCAAGACATCACAAATCATTTTAGATACATTGGTTCTCAAACAACATTTGGTTGGCATATTAGCTAATACATTTCATTTCAGTGTTAAAAATTCAGAGTTCATTGTTTACTAAAATATTACAATACTTGAACAAGAGCTGTACAATTGTGTTTTTGAGTTCAAAATATTGCAACTATCATCCACCCAGGGCATGACATATTTATGATATTACTATGACACATCCTCAAGAAAATGGCTACTCGAAAGAGGATCCCTACCATGTCATTTCTGAATTTCCCATGCCAAGTTGTGACTGGGCAACATATCCCGGAAATGCCATGCCAACTGCAGGAACTCCAATACCACCAGGATGCTGACCTCCAAATTGCATAACTTTACATATATTTACCAATAAAAGATTAATAGCATAAATAGTAGAGGAATTGAGAAAACAAGGAGTTTAGAAAGAAGAATAAAGGGAAGTGGAAAAAACAGTATTATCTATTCTAACAAACCCTTAATCGATCAATGAAACTATAATTTATAACAAAGCAAAACTACTTTTAAACTTCATAAACACAACTGTGCATAGCACCATACCCAAACTGAGCAAATTTATTTTAAAATAAGTATTATAATCTTGAAACTGATTGAAGCAAAAAGTCCTATCCATAAGCAAGCCATACACTTTATTATAATCCATTTCCCATGAAGATAACAGTCATGGTATGTAAGCTTTACCTGGCAAAAATGCTGGAGTATGAGGAAAGTTCTGATCTCCGTGAGTCATATTCATGTTTCCAGTGGTTCCCATAATCTGAGCCCCACCATATATAAAGGAACCTGCACCAATACCTTGGGCCACACCTTTTCCCTTTCCAACCAAAGCAGTTTTCAATTTGCTTGATTCTGAAGATGATTCCACCTCTCCAGATTCAAGTGAATTAACCGACATGGAAGTTTTTGGTGGGGATGAAGATTGAGATCCACTACCAGGTCGCTGACCCAACTGCTGTACAGGAACCTGAACAGCAGGTTGACCCCGAATTTGACCAGGATTTCTTACAACACCATGTGATTGAGTCGGTAAAGAGACCTTGTTAACTTGGCTATGGAGTGGTGCAGAAGGGTAGCTGGTCGATCCTACAACAGCACCCCTTCCCTGAGGCCTGGATTGGGGAATCTGAGCACTATTGATCCCTGAAGAACCAGAAGATGGCTTAGACAAATGATTTCCTAAAGTTGGATTGGTTGAATCATTTATGTAAAGCCTGTCCACGGCAACAGATTCAACTACATGCTTTCCATCCACTATTACACTTGATTGTGGCATAGAACGACTTTCATCAAAGATATTCTTTTCAGGAAGTCCAGCTTGTTTCTCCACTTTAGGGATGTTTTTAACAGACGTCCCTGAAGGGTAGAAAGGTGGAGAAGCAGAATTCAGGCTTGATGCAAAGACATGTTTCCTAACAGAGACTGGCTCACCTTCTACGCTTGGAGGGGGTGCAAAAGATCTCCCTGTATTATTATGTGATGCTTTCTCAGGAGGCTTCACAGATCTGATATCATATGCAAAAATGACATACTAGATGAGTAATGTCCACGAACTATAAAGAAAATTGTAACAAGCAACGTCATTAAAATTCATTTATAATCATAAATTTACTCACTGTTTTTCTTGAGAAGGAGATGATCGGGTATTGTTGTTCATAGTTGGTTCATACCGTCTAGGTCCTCTTCCTCTCACAACTTTAGGAGCATTGTTTTGAGTGTTATTTTTACTATATGCTCGAGATCTGTTCCCTCGAGCATAACCATGATCCATGCCTCGACTTTTACCTCGACCTCGCAGATTACCCTTGGAAGTTCTCCTCTAATATGGTACAAAGAAAATAACACGAGTGAGATAGAGATAGAGAGACTCAATCATGCATTGAGTGCATATAAAAAACAAAGCATTACCTCCTCACGATGCCTTTCTTGCAGTGTCATTTCTTCAAACTTGTCATGCCCCCATTTCATGTCATCCTTAGACTCCCACAACCTCCTGCCACCATGTGTTCTCCTACAGATTGTTTAAGACAAAAAGATAAGAGAAGTGTAGTTAGAAAAAGGTTAACCTCCTGGAGGGAAGTTTTTCAATTCGCGATGGACTCAAGGCTCTCAAAATACAAACCATGTAGATAAAATCTACCGAAGATGAAGAAAACTATAGAAATATGGCAATAAAAAATCTCGTTCTAATGAGTCAAACATCCTAGCATAAAATGCTCCCTAGGCATGGCATAACTCCGACCACCTTTAATTATGTTCGTCCACACTTTTAGCCACACAACTAGTACTTTGAAATGCACAAATCATAAAATTAAAATTTACGCATTGAAGCGGTGGGCTAACATAATAAAAATTAAAACTTGAATGGTCTTCTGCAAATGGGAAGGAGAACAAGGGTTATACCTGTGTCGACCACCTGCATTGTCCCTAAACCGATCATCATGCATATAGAAAGCCCCAGCAGTGGGAACCGCGAAGGGCTCGTTCACCTTCTTCTCCTCGTCAAATTCCTCTCCTAAATTCTCCTCGTGCAAATCAGTTGATCCTTCTGCTGATCGTCTTCCATCATCGTCCAGTTCCTTCACTGCATTGGCGGGGACGGCATCAATTTCACCATGCCCACCCGACTTCCTATCCCCATACCTCTCCTCATCCTCCTCTTCGTCAACCTCGTCCCCTTCCTCAACGTCCTCAACTCCACCAACCTCCTCTTCATCTACTTCTTCACCCAATTCATCCTCATCGTCATATTCCGCAGCTCCACCCTGACCATCCGAGTCATCCGAATGAATCGCCATCCTTCGGATCGTCCTCCTCCCATCTCTCCCTTCTCCTTCACCCTCCTCATCATCACTCGCTTCCCGCCTCCGCATCGCCAGTGACCGCTTCGCTTCTTCCGGATCACTCTCATAATCAACCTCTTCTTCAGTCGCAGTAGCCATCTATCAACTCCAAAAAGAAAAAAAAGGAAAAAAAAAAAAATCTGAAGTCTCGCCCTTCCGATCACAATCACGCAATTAAAAAGCTTCCAAAATGTAAAATCACCCAAAAATACAAAACTTCGTCCAGAAATCAAACAACAAATCCAATCCTCAAAGCCCTAAACACTAAAAAAAAACCCCAAATATAAATTCGATAAATCTCGGGAACTTCAATTGAAAAGTGAAAATCTATCAGAGGGAACTGAAAATTCCTAAAATGACTGACTAGGCACTACAATTGTGGTTGAAATCTAGGGTAATACCTGCGGCCGGAACCCTAGAATTTACGACAGGGAAAAATTATGGAATTTTGGGAGAAGACCGAGGCTGGAAAGGAATCCTTAATAGAGGAGAATTAGGAGAAATTGTAGGGAATTATCTAATTTTAAAAGGGCAATTTGGTAAAAATGACAGAAAGGGAAAGAGACGTGAATCGTGATATGGCAGGGGAGAGAATTGGCTTCGGCTGAGTAAAAACGTGAACTACGTACGAAAATATGACCAATCAGAAGTCGCCACGTTAGACTCAAAAGTGGGATCCACATACAGTTTTAAAATCTAGTATTCAGTATTCTCACCGGAACTACCAACTGCTTCCTTCTTCTCAACGAAGTCCCAAAACGAATCGTTTCCAGTCTTATTCAGTTTTATAACCAGATTTTTATCCAAACAAAATCTTTGAACTTAATTCAATAATTGATTTTTATTTCTTTTTTCCCTTTCGAAAAAACATTTTAAATATAGATTTGATTTTCAATTTTTTTTTTTTTGAATTATAATTGATTTTTAATTGAAGTTTGCTATTTTAGATAAATGATGAAATAAAAAGTAGATTTCATAGACTTGGTTTTACATATTATACAATTTGTGACAATAACAAACTCATAATTTGGGATCACTAAACTTATTTATAACTAATAAAAATGTAAACTTGATTATAGTTTAACTAGTTTAGGAATATGTCTTCAATAAAAAGGTCGCGAGTTTGAATCTTTCACTTCAACATGTTGTTGAACTCAAAAAAGAAAAATAAATTAAAACATTACAATCTCGATTAGTGGGTCGTTCGATGCTTTTGCTTGCATATTATTAAACTAAAGAATGGCAAAAAAAAAAACACCTTATGTGTTAAACATAAAACATAATTTTTAAAGTTTAAAACATAATCCATTTCGATTTCTTCTTATTTTGATTTAAACGAGGCCTAAATATATTGGGTTGAATGACTCTTGTAACTTGTCCCCTTTTTTCAATAATATACCGTCAATAGAAAATATCTTTAGTTATATATATTATTCTATTACTTGAACTCACATTTTCCCCCTAATTCATCTTAAATTAGTTTGAATATGATTTTGCAAGATCTAATTTTAAAATTTTATTTTAGATTATTTCCACATCTACCTATCGAAATGAATCCTGAAAAATACTTAGCTACATAGAGTGTTCTTTGTTTAGTTCAACTACAAGTGGGGGTACGAATCTATGATTTTTTGGTCGAAGAGATATGTTTTAACTAATTGAGTTATGCTCGGTTAAAAAAAACATGCCTAGAAAGATCCCTCATCAATTGAACTTGGGCCATTATTTGAGCCCACGAGCTCGAACTTGAAGGATGGGCAAGGTCGAGTCGGCCCAATCCAAAATTCAAAGAAATTGGGCCATCAGTTTTCCCACGTCTATTTAAGTGTTCATCCCACAGGCCAAAAAAGAGAGAGAGAGAGAGGGAAAAAAGAAACAAAAACGAAGGGCATTACCATTAAGAAGATGAAATCAATGGAGAGGGGCAATAAGGGGAAATGGAGTTTCATGGCGTGGCTGGTGGTGGTGGGCTCGCTGAGGGCGGTGGAGTCCACGTCCTTTCAAGAGTGCTACGCCACCTGCTTCATCATATGCGCCATCACGCCCGGCGTCTCCTTCTCGGAATGCCCTTTGAAGTGCCTTCAAGCCTGTATTATCCCTTCTTATCCCATTGACGACACTACCGACCACCGTCGTCAAAACAACCATTTTTTCTGCAAGCTTGGTTGTGCAGCTTCCTTGTGCACCAAATTCAGCACCAAGCAAAACCCAGGTTCAATTCCAACTCCTAATTCTCACTCCCCTTTCTTTGCTCGGGAAGCGTCCCAAATTTTAAGGTGCATTTCGTTAGCGATATGAAAACAAAACAAAATAGAGTTGTATTTTCTTTATGCTATCGGATCTCCATCTAGATCTTTTAACACACCACGGTTCAAAATTTGACGGCTAGAAATTTTTTTGAAATATAAAAGTAAAAACTTCTTCCTATGCATTTCTCTTTAATTTGTAAAAAATATAAGGTGACATCTACACACGAGTAAACATCAAAATATTATATCACACTACACTGAGTATAGTTCAATTAGTTAAAGACATATATCTCTAATTTTTTATCACGAGTTCGAATTCCCTACTTCCACCCACTTGTAGAACTAAAAAATAATAATTGTAAAAAATATAACGGTGGTGTGTAAGACTATTTCTATAACACTCCGGTATTATTTTTGAAAAATGTGTTTGGTAGATGTACAAAATTTTAATAGCAATGGGCCTATATATAAATTTTCAGTTTTAAAATTTTGATATATATATATATATATATTTGAAATCTTTCAGTTTCCTTCTTAGGAGAAAGCGGTAATTGTCTGTTTTTTTTTTAAATTTTAAATTTATCACTAATTAAAAAAATATATTAAAATAAAAATTGTGTTTATTTAGCACCTCTTTAAATTTAAAATTGAAAGATTATGTTTATAAGAAATTTGGATGGATTTCTAATTTATTGAAATTTATGGGAATTGAATCTGAGTTTGTGTTTGGAATGTGATGTGTTGATGCAGCTGAAAAGAAAGTGGGGAGCTGTGTGGAATCCTGTTCTCAGACATGCTCCATGGATTGATGATCTCTGCAATTGGGTTCTGTTTTTGTTTATATATTGTGTTTTACAATTTACAAATGAAGCTATCATTATGCTAAAAAATGTTGAAATTGGGTCAAGTGTTGATGTAAAATAAGGTGTTTTAAGAGTTTTAATTTAGTGACATATCATTTTGAATTTCAAATTAACAATTGATTAGTTTGAGTAAAAAATAGAAATGAATTAAGTTAAATTTATATTATCATGAGTTGGGTTAAATTGGTTCGATTTAATCTAGTCAAGAAATCGAACCAACTCAACCGAGTTAGATATGTTGATATAACTTTTAAACTGTTTATTTACATGTTCTTTGAATTTCAAATTAACAATTAATTAGCTTTTTGAACGTTTGAGTTTAAAATTAATTTAAGTTAATAATAAATTTATAAATTTTTATTATCATGAGTTGGATTGGATTGGTTTGATTTAATCTAGTCAAGAATCGAACTGACCCAACAAAGTTAAAGAAATAAAAAAAAAAAAAAACTAAATCTAATTCATATTAATTTTTAACTCAACCCAACTTGCATGAATTGGGTTAGATTGTTCGAATTTTTGGAGCCGTGGACATGATTTTGTCTTGACACCGCATGGGGGTGAAAATTTCTATGTTCATGATTTAACCCGTGACACTAAGCTAAAGAAAGTCCATGACGAAAGAGACCATATGATATGATATAATAACAGATGCTTAATTATGATTTATGATATGGTCTAAAATATATTAATACCATTTAATCTCTCTCTCGTTTTCCATCTGACAAGATGAGTTTCTTGTTCAATTTATGTCGTGCCTCACTCCACCCTTCATTATTGTGCAACATTATTCTAATATCTTATCCAATGGGTCCGTAGGATGATAATTAGTTACCGGGCTAAATTCAATAACACTTAAAAATATGTTTAAATTGTATATCAACCCGAGCATAGTTTAATTGATTAAAATATAATCTTTCTGATTAAAAAGTCATGAGTACGAATCCTGTACTTCTATATGTTGATGTCGTTGGACTCAAAAAATAAAAAAATAAAAAAATATGATGGGTTTCATGATTTAAATAATTAATAATAATAATATGTAAAAGTGGTTCACGGGTGAGCATTATTATTTGCAAATCCAGCATGCAGTTTTTCCAAAGTTCTGTGATCTTTGGCTGTGTGTGACCCGTGAACTTTCCCTTTGACAAATGGGAACAAAAAACAGCATTATAGCCCATTTCAAAAGCCAACAATATTGGACTGTCGGAACTTTTCATACACCATCGTTAAAAATTTTATTAATTAAAGTTTCATTTACTTATCTTCAATTAAAAT
>JAOANK020000006.1:5230385-5244807 GCA_026257165.2 Telfairia occidentalis
AAATAAATAAATATATATATATATATATATATATATAAAAAAAAAAGTACGAAACAACTGTGTACCATATTCAAAGCCAAAGGTTACTATATTGTAGGCATCCGGCAGGTCAGAAGATGTACAAAGTACAATATCATTGGCAATTATTTGAGCTAAGAATTGCGAATTTTCCCTACACAACAATTCAATGAAATCAAACTATCATGACGACATTTTGAATGAACAAAGGTATTAGACATGCAAGGCTTTGACCACATTGAAGCGTCTCAGTTCGGGGGATGATCAAATATACAAACAAATAAAGAAATGATCTTGCAGAGGCAATGGTTCTTGTTACAAAGCAGGAAGCTGAGCCAGCCATGGAATGAGCTTTTCGTGCACTAATTCAGGTCTATCATCATGAGGGCAATGTCCTACTCCTTTCAACACAAAAAGACTAACATTTGGTAATTCAATAGATGACTTAGAAAAGTACTTTCCAACAGGGCCATCTAGTGGCGTGAATGGATCTTCATCTCCCCACAAAATCAAAACCGGTACAGAAACTCTCGGCATTAGTTGCACCGGGCTTGGCCCTGGTGGCCCCGTCACAATTGAAACGAAAGCATTGAGTGCCCCTTCGTCATTTGCTGGTCCAACAATGATCTATATTTATTAGTTCAAAACATGGTTAGGACATCGTTAATCTGAGGAAGAGAGGTAAATTGGGAAGAAAGGGCTCCTACATCTATCAGATCTTCGTCCACACTTTCTTTGTTTCCATATATGGACAACAAAATGTTCCTCAAGCTATCTCTGCGGAGAATTATTACAGCTTCTCACTTTAATTTCTCCTCCATTTAGCCACAAGGAAAAAGAAAAGTTGATTATTATTAGTAAACTAAATACAAATACCTCTTTTTCACACGCTCAAACAGCGCTGAAGCAATTCCCCGTTGCTTCAATAAGAAATCGAACAGCCAAAGCAAAGGTAATAACAGCTTGATCCTCCAATCGTCTACTACTGCTTTATTGTTCATACCACCAGCACAGTTTAAGAGCACAAGTCCCTGAACTAGATTGCGTCTAGAATCTGGTTTCATAAGAAAACATAAAAACACTTGCACAAATCACATAAGCAATCACACAGACACAAGTGCTTTCTAAGGATTTATTTCTGTAAATGTTGGCTTTACACACCTGAAGCAGCAATTACACAAGCAAGGCTTCCCACTGAGTTACCCACTAGCACCGTTGGCTTCTTAATAACTTGATCCACAAAATCCAATATCAACTGTCACCAATCAGTTTGGGGCCACGTTAGCGAGTTCCATTGATCAATAATTGGTCATCAACTAATCAGATTAAATACAAAATTGAAGCTTCCATTTAAACGTACATGCGCCCATGTCTCCATGGTATATGCAAAGCCGGCAGGCTTATCGGAAGCACCAAAACCAAGAAGGTCGATTGCATAGACAGTTGAATATTGAGACAAGGTGCTAATATTCCTGAAGAAATCTCCAAATAAAATATCAGGACTCGATGACATGCATGACAAGAACAACAAATCTTTGAATAAAGGCATGTTGACTGTTTGATGTATGACCCAGTAGATCGCTGGAATTCACTGTGAATAAAGTGGTGTAATGACAGTCCACTACGAAAGGCTTGTACCCGTATAGCACAACAAATCACCAGAGTTTATTCGACTATGGAAGAGTAAGAATAAAATCCTAAGGAAAAAAGATAACTCGAGAAATTATAAAAAAAATGGGAGAATGTCAAAAAATATTTGAAATACATTAAGAGAAGAAAAAGGCATAAAGAGATTTTCAATCTAAAAATAGAACTATACATAATTTGACGATACTAAGAATTAATCAATGATTTACAATCCATTAATCAAAATTTGACTAGGTAAATTAGTGATTTACCATGACCAATAATTAATTTCCTCAATTTTAGTTTGATATTGTTATGCACATTTTAGCTTCAGTTCAACAATCCAGAGGTTACCAAGAGAAAGAAAGAATAGCATCAAAAGAATATAACAAAGTGACACACAAAGGTTATAGTGGTTCGGCTATTCACAGCCTACGTGGCTGAAGTTCAGGCCTCCATTAGTCATCTTATTTAGAAGTAGAATTACAATCTCAATTGCTCAACTTCCTTCTCTCCTCTAATGCCCTTGTTCCCTCACTGTATCACATGCACACTCTCCTCTCGCAGATTGTTTTTCCAATCTGTTGCATGCCTTGCCGTACATGAGTTTTAGTTGCTAATAGAATACATTAAGAGAATAGAGGTGCAACAAACTGAATAATAGAGAGGATAATGGGTTTGGCTGTTAGTCTGATACCAACCACCAACAAACGGTCAGAAAAAAGCTCTTCAGTGTTTCAACACTTCAGACATACTGCTGACTATTATTATAATGATTTTTTAGCTATATTTTTTAAATTAATTGTTTGAGTTGCTATATCTACTATAATGCCTTTAAAGGTCAAGTAACACACGGCATAGAATAAGGATATTTGGTAGAATCCAAGAAAGTGACAAAACCAAAGAATGAGCAGGCCATAGGAACGTGCATGAGCTGCCTGCTGGATAAAGAAAAATGCAAAGAAGATGACAGTTTGAAAAATTATTTAAAGAATAAATTGAGATATTATGTGATATATTAGTAAAACAATATCTAAGAGTAGTAAGTTGGATTGTTGAAGTGCAACACCATTACCAGCACTAACCAACAGTTAACAACACCAAATGCCTCCAAGAAATATTCGACGAAAGGGAAGGCAAAAGGACAAATGTCATGGTCAGAAGATAAGCCTGACCACCAAAATGTACCACATTAGACTTCTTCAACCATAGTCAATTCAGAAATGCATGGAGTTGAGGTGTTAATTTGGATGACATTACTAAAGCAAGAACAAGAAAAAGCATTTTTTTTAATGTTTTATCCTTTAAAGTTAAGTTTTAGATATGTGAGAAAACGTTAACATTTAATGTTTCAAAGTAAGTAGAGTGGAGAGAAAGATATGGACCTGCGCCAATGAGGAATAGAAGCTCCAAAACCATGAACTAAAAGGACAACGGGAGTATTTGAATTTGATTGTGGCTGCTGTTGAGAAGATTGATAAGGAGAAACGAAATAGTTTATGGAGTACTGGTTCCATTGCCACTTGCTGGATCTCTCCCGTATTTCTTGCACCTCCAGGGCAGCCCCGATGCCTACAGATGCTGATGACGCTGCAGTGATCACAGCTGTACTTGCGGATGGATTTTTTCTAAGACCAACAAACCCACCTGCCCTGTGGCTGTATCTAACAAAGCAGTTCCTCTTTTTCTGAACTCTTTGCAGCAAATTCACATGCACCTGCAACCAAATAAAGCCTGAATGTGGTCCCGTTACTCTTATCTCCTTTTTTACAAATAAAATCTCTCTCTACTGCTTGATAATTGCTTACTTAATCTATTCATTTATTTTAGAACTCAAGAACACAGTGATACAACCTATAGAACAAATTCTGTTCTAAGTAAGGTTGTGTTTATTTATTCATTTCTTGGTACTGTTTTTTTATTTGAAGGGCAATGGCTGTTGGAAAATCAAGGGTTATGAATAATTAGTTAGAAAAGTTGTTATGGAGATTGATTATAAATAAAGAGAGTGGAAAGGGATGAAAATAAGCAATTGTTTACTTGGATTAGGGCTTGGGTGTGTATACTCAAGAGTGGGAGGTTTCAAGTACCTCAAATACTTTGGTTATCTTGTAATTTGTTTATCTTTATATTTCAATGCATTTTAGCAATATGGTTTCTATCGAGTGGTATCAAAGCATTTCAATTCTGGCCATGGAATCAGATGATGTGCAGTAAAGGATTTACATGAAGAGAAGGAACATTATGGAAGCGTTTGGACTTGAGGTTCCATTCCTTTCAGGAGAGTGATGGACTCAAGGTTCCAATCCTTGCAAGATGCATTAGCACAGTTGGGGCGTTCGAAACAACATAGTCATCATTTAAGGCAAACGAGAAGGATCCTCTGGTGAGAACAAAACAGACGTTACACCAATAAAAACAAGGCAAAGATTCATATTAGAATTGGCCATTAGGTATTTCATCCAGCAAGAAATATTGAGAAGACTGATTCCCAAGAGAGTAGGGCCTCTATGTAGAGACTGGAGGAAGAATTGCGGTATGAGGAGAGAAGACAGAAAGAGAGAGGAGTTAGTCAAGATAGAGAACAGTAAGATAGAAAGGTTGTCGGAAAACACCAATGAAGAAGGTATGGTTGTGACTTGTGATTGAGGAGAGGCCAACCAATCATTTGCTGAAATAAAAAAATCTTACACGAGAGGGCCAGTGTTAAAAAGCGCACCAAGGCACAATACCCACTTTTTGCACCTCGCTTCAACGCAGTCAATAAAGCGTGCTTGAGGTGCACACCTTGGCACCTCAATTTTTTTGAAGGGAGAAATACCAGAATAATCTTAAAAGATATTCATTTTTCCTTAAAATCTCAAATAAAAGCTCTATTTTTTTAAACTTTTCATATTTTTCTTCTATATAAAAAAATTATTTATATATTTCTATTTGTTTTTCTTTTAAACAATAAACAACTTCTCATTGATGCAATGAGAAGGAGAGTTCAAAGTGGTACAAATTCTCCGAGGGGTGAAAGCAAAAATAAGCAAACAAAAGAGAGGGGAAAAAACAAACTAAGAATCCAAAGAAAACATAAAAACCTTCCAAATATTACATATATGAGAAAGAGAATAAAGCTCAAAAGACTTGGAAAGAGAGCACTGAGAGAAGCCTTAAACTTTGCTAACTCGAAGCATTCCACCCAAGATTTACGCTTGTCTTAAATAACCTGCTGATTGCGTTCAAACCATAATTCTGAAGTAATATAGCCTTCAATGGCATTGACTGTGTTGACCCATAAAAGATGACCATGAATTGGAGAGAACAATAGAGAAGCGGTGAGAAGATATCCTTTGAGCCACGAGAAAATACCCAATGCCAACAATCAAGAGCATAACTACAATGGAAGAAAATGTGATCTTGGCTTTCCTCATGAAAACAAAGAACACAAACCGAGGGAAGGAGAGCCATTGAAGGGAGCTTCCTCTAAAGGTGATCAATAGTATTAAAATGTCTGAAGCACAAGATCCAAGCAAAAACATTGACTTTTCTTGGACTCTTGGATTTCCAAAGAGCCAAAAACAACTCCTTTGGAATAGAAGATGAAGAAATCAATCTCCTTGTCATAGCATGAACAGTGAAAATATCTGAGGAGTTTGCCTTCCAAATCAAAGAATCTTCCTCATTATTTGGGGCCACCAAATGCAAAATAGAAAGCAATGAGAAGAACTCCTCAATCTCAATTTCTTTCCAGTTTCTTCTAGAATCAAACCTTCCAGGACTTCAGCAAAACATCCCAATTGTGATGAACCGAACAAAAAGGAGCAGAAACTACCTTGAAAAGATGCAGAAAAGAGTCTTTCAAAGGAGAATATGAAATTCACCGATCTTGCCAAAATGCAATTCTCTTCCCATTACCAACTTTGAATGATAAGAAGAGCTTGGCATCATTCAAGATTTTCATTTATATATTTCTATCATACGCCTCACCAAAAAAAAAAAAAACCCATATTTTTTTGTTTTTTGCCTCACGCTTAAGCCCATTGTGCTTTAGTGCGCCTCAGGATTTTAAAAACATTGGAGAGGGCTAGGAAGACATTCAAGACAACAACGGCTGGATTTTCAAAGAGTGATCACCATCTATTGTTCCTTCTATGGCGGGACACTGGAGATAAAAACCCAAAGGAGGCCCAACACAAGAGTTGTGAAAAGGAAGCCGAGGAATGGAAACAGCTAGTTAAGAAGGAAAGAAAGAAATATGGGGAAAGGAAGCTTACCCTAACCACGTTGGCTACTCACTTTTGAATGTGCTGAATTAAATGAACCGGTTGAGGCCCATTGCCTTTCTAAGGCGAAGAAAATATGCGGGTTTTGAACTAAGCTACTTTTTGTACTTGAACCCATAAACCGATCAAAGCTGAAGGGAGAAACCTTGGCCGCTGTAACCTTCTTCCCCTATTTTTTACCTACGTCACCGTACATACTCCTGCTTCTATATAGGTTTGACGCCATCGACATTGTTGTTGTTTTCCTCCAAGTATGCCACCACACAACTACTTGACATTTGCGTCGCACAATTTTGGCATTTCCCCATAGCCCACACTGCCTTCACAGTTCACCTGCACTTGCACTTACCTGCTATCACCCGCTTGCCTCACGCCCATGTGCACACTTGCATGTTGCGGTAGTCGCCACCCATATAGTTTCCTTATTTGTTTTGCTTTTGTTATTTGTAGCATATTTTTTGAAAAATACACTTTTGGTCCTTAAATTTGAAGATAGGTTTATATTTGGTTCCTAATTTCTAAAAATTGACAAGTTAGTCCTGACCTTCAAAAAATGGTTATAAAAGGTCCCTAGAGTCAAGTAGCATGCCGATGTGTTAATTTTAAATGATGTGGCCAAATAGATTATTTTTTCCGTAAAAGGATAAAAAAATTGAGGCACCCGTTTCATTTATCCAAATCCAGGAAAAAATTTTCGACATATTCCTCGAAAGCAAGGGCTTTGCCAAATCATCAGATTTGATAGGAATCAGCATATGGGGCAGCTCTTATGACAAATAATTTTAAATTTTTTTAGTGATTCTAAAATCAAATTTCCAAAATCGATCTTCTTTCTCATGTAAATTGTCGAAATCCTACCAATGCTTCAATGAAACTTATGTGACGACAAAGCTGGATAAATGAAATGGGTGCCTCAATTTCATTTTCTTTCTTTACAGAAAAAAATCCATTTGGCCACATTAGTATATGCGACTTGGTCTCTCAAACTGCCATGTCAACATTCCGTGAGTGCCATTACCGACAGTTTGACTCCAATAACCATTTAAAACTATTTTCTAAGGATCAGGACTAAACTGTCAATTTTTAAAACTTAGGGACCAAGTAAAAACCTATTTTCAAACTTAGGGACCAAGAGCGCCTCATACATATATATTTTTTTTCCATTTAGAAGATCTATTAGATTTATGGATCATCTTTGATAGAGATTTTATTTGCTTTATTTTATTTCTTTCTTAGCATAAGAAAATATTTTCATCCCTTAATTATTCTAAGGATCTTATTACTTTAAAGATTTGATTATAAAGTCAATTTTTTCTTTCTTGTAGCCACCATCTTTGGTCTATATAAACTCAAGGAAGTCTTTGCATTACCAAGTTTAGATGAATAAAATTTGAGTGTTCCTATTGTAAAAATTCATGTCACTTTGCAAGTCTTGCTTTAATCTTGTATGTTAGAAATATTCAAGTATTGGTTGGTCACCAAACATGTGGAGTGTTTCAACCTTGAGGTAAAATAAGTTCTCTTATCTATTGGTCCTTGACCATTAGGTAAACCTTCTCTAACTCACCTTGAGTTGATTCCAATTTGGCATTGGATCTACTGGTTTATAAGCTAGAGGTCTATCAGGAATTTCCCTCAATTGCTAGCTTCAATTCTGCTTATTTCTTATCAGAATTTAGTGGGGGTAATTTAAGTTTAAAGTGTCGCAGGGGCTCTGCATTTAAGAGTCGGATAGATTTTTAGTGTGTGTACAGGTAGCTAGGGGGCTCATTGATGTCTTTAAAGTGCATTCAGCATGTGCGTGGATAAGATTAAATTTTGATATGTGTCAGTGAAATGGGAGGGATTTTCTATATCTATTGAGTGCATCTAGGACTTGGTGGGTTCTTTTAAATCTAAAATTGCATTTAGAAGACGGTTGGGAGTTTTTTTTTCTTTGTCTTAGAGATCGTTTAGGAGTGTGAGTTTCTTTACCTTATGTGTATGAAGATGGATAAACATTTTGTAATTATCTTGGAATGAATAGATAGATAGTACGTGATGTAACTTCTTATTTTATGATTACAACAGTTGATTCATTATTTCAAGACCTAGCAAGCCTCTACCAAAGGTTTCAGAGTTTGCGTACCACGTAACAATCCTCCCTTCCTAGGCCTGTCCAGTTGTAGGGGATGAAGAAATGTAGCACTTCTCTTGTTCTACTTTTCCTTTTTGATTATCTAGTATTTTTAGCATTGTTAGTTCTTTGCTGCGCCTATGTTTATTATTTTCCTTTCTTTAATGCACTGCCTCTCTCAGCTTCCATATGCTGAGCTCTTCTCCTTCCTCTCTGCATCACACTCTCCCTAAATATTCTAACCCTAATTCCTTCAACTATTCGATAACAGGAAACATAGTTGGCAGAATAATTCAATGACAGACATAAAAGGGAAAAAGTCCAGTTTACCAATCGTTCGCACTAACACCTCCAAAATTAAAGAAAGAAGGGATGAACTATATACTCACCTGAGCACGTTGAACTGATTCCAGCGGCGCAGGCGAAGTATCTAGAACTCCGGAACTCGGCCGAGACAGGGAGAATCCGGCGGCCAAGTTGCAAGGTCGTTTAGAGGGGGACCTGTGGATTACTAGGGAACTGGAGGTTGAAGGGGCGTGAGAAGGATCAATGGAGCCAAACTGTGAGCGAAAGGAATAAGCGGAGACAGATCCCAGCGTTGCAGCAAACATTGGAATGTCGAGAGTTGAAAATTAGAGTGGACTGGAAGGGATGGTGGAGGACTGTTAAGGTCTGTAGTAACAAGAATGCAGATTGGTCTCTCAAATGCTATCCTGCAAAGCCAATGAGACCGGATCGGTTCTTGCGTGACGGAAAACCATACACGTATGACACTACTTTTTTTTCTTTTATACTTCGTTCGAGAAAGTTTTCACTATCTTTTGGTTGAAGAGCTATACTTTAACCATATCTAGAAGCTTCTTGTTGTTTTTATATATCTCATTTAAATGTAGATGTTTCTAGATTTTTTTTGTAAGTTTAAATACAAGAGTAGTCTAGAATTGTTTAAGTTTTCTCTTAAGATCCAAATAATTCTAGAGAATTCATAAAAGTTTATTTAAGAAGTTTCTAAGATACTTTATTGAAGAGGAGTCTAGAAAGATCTATTGAAGAAGAGCCTAGAAAGATTTATTGGCTTGGACTCCAAAGATTGTTTGTGTCTATAAATATGTGAAGAGTCGGCACAAGTGAGCCAAGAAAGAAAAAGAAAGAAGAAGTTGAGAAAAGCTAGGAAAGTTAGAAAAGAGAGAAAAGCTATGAAGGTAAGAAAAGTGAGGAAGAGTAGTGAGTGTGAGAGAATTCTCTCAAAAGTGTCCATCCTTGTAATCTCAATAAAAGTTCTTTCTTTAAGAGATTGTCTATTTTCTTTTGTGCTAATTTCTCCTACAAGTAGTATATGAGCTAAATTGTTTCTACAAGGCTATCTGAGTCAAGCTAGCATAGCCTGCTTTGGTGGAGTTTCTGAAGATCGTGTACAGTCTGGGATTGTGAAGCTTGTTGTTTGGGACACAGCTTGCTCGTGGAGTTCTTTCATCATTACAAAATGATGGAGGGAGATCTTCAAGTTGTTGGAGGAATCAAGAAGTTCAACATGGAGTCATATCTCCAAGGTCAAGACTTATGGGAAGTCGTGGGAGGCAGTGAAGTCATGCCACCTGAAGGTGCTATAGCCTTGAAGAAATAGAAGATCAAGGCAGGTAAGGCCATGTTTGATATCAAAACTACTATTGATGAAGAAATGTTGGAGCACATTAGGAATGCAGAAACACCTAAAGTGGCATGGAATACGTTTGCCTCACTCTTTTCGAAGAAAAATGATGCAAGGTTGCAGCTTTTAGAGAACGAGCTTCCTTCAATTGCTCAAAGAGATATGACAATTAATCAATACTTCAACAAGGTAAAAACTCTTTGCCGTGAAATCTATGAGTTAGGTCCTACTACTACTATTTCAGAGTCAAGATTGAGGAGAATTATTATTCATGGCCTTAAACCTGAGTATAAAAGCTTTATAATTGTTGTTCAAGATTGGCTAGTCCGATCTTCTCTTATTGACCTAGAAAATATACTTGTTGATCAAAAAGCATTGGCCAAGCAAATGTCAGAAGTCACACTAAAGAGCAATAAAGAAAAAGTACTCTTTAGTGGCTAGAGAAAAGATCATCCAAAATATCAAAAGAAAGTAGGATCAAAATGAGATGATGAGAATCACCAACGCTCTCAAGTAAAGGGAGATAAAAAAAATAAAAAAAAATATATGAGCATAAAAGAAAATACAAATGGTATAATTGTGGGAAAATACGTCATTATGCTCGAGAGTGTCATCTAAAGAAAAAGTCAGTAGAGAGCAATACAACAACTTCCCAAATTGAAAGCATTAGTGAAGAAGAGTGCAATGCAGAGGTATTCTTTGCATCGATAGAATCCAACTCACAATCAACATTCAGTACAGTGGAGAAAGAAGATTTGGCTCTCCATGCAAAACAGGTAAATTATGAAAATGATTGGATTGTCGATCCAAGTTGTTCTAACCATATGACAGGAGATAAAAAGAAGCTACAAAACATATCAAAGTACAAAGGGAGTCGAGTTGTTATAACTTCAAACAACTCAAAATTGCCAATAGCTCACATTGGCAAAACTGCGATACTGCCCTACTTCAATTTCAATCAAGTGGAGTTGGAGAACGTGTTTTATATACCTAGAATAATAAAGAAGAATCTGGTATTAGTATCTCAGCTAACATCATCAGGCAACTTCGTCTTACTCGAACTTGACGATATTAAGGTGTACCAATATCTCAAAGATAGTCGTACACCATTGATAGAAAAGGCACTTGAAGACAATAACTCACTCAAAGAATGATTAAAAGAAGATACGAGTCAAGTGCAACAAGCTCCAATATTAGAAGAAGATCTTCTAGAAGAAAATGACAAAGAGAACAATTAAGGGCACAAAGCCTCTAGCAGAGTGGAGTACATGATTAAGAGCCACAATTGTGGAGATCAACTAGACAAAGGAAACCAAATCTCAGGTATGTTAATGCAGCGTTAGCAACATATGAAGAAGCATCTCAAAACATCCAATGGAGAAAGATCATAAAAGAAGTTGATGGATTAAAAAGATCGAAATCGCACTTGAGACTTTGTGCCAAATGGTTAACTGCATTCAACCATGCAAAGTTTCGACGGAAACTCAGGATGTTTGAAAGAGCTAGAATAGTTAGTGTTGAGGGGGAGTGTTAAAATACGACACCACCTATCTAGAAGCTTCTTGGAGCTTCAATATATCTCATTAAATATAAGTACTTCTAGATTTTTCTTGTAGGGTGTAAATACAAGAGTAGTCTAGAATTATTTAAGCTTTCTCTTAGGATCCAAAGAATTCTAGAGAATTCTTTTGGATAAGGAAAGCTTTATTTAAAAAGCTTCTAAGATACTTTATTGAAGAGGAGCCTAAAAAGATTTATTGAAGAAAAGCCTAGAAAGATCTATTGGCTTGGGCTCCAAGGATTGTTTGTGGTTATAAATATGTAAGAGTTTGCATAAGTGAACCAAGAAAGAAAAGAAAGAAAAAGAAAGAAGAAGTTGAGAAAAGCTAAGAAAGTTAGAAAAGAGAGAAAAGCTAGGAAAGTGAGAAAAGTGAGGAAGAGAAGTGAGTGTGAGATAACTTTCTCTCAAAAGTGTCCATTCTTGTAATCTCAAAAAAAGTTTCTTTCTTCAAATAGATTGTCTATTTCCTTTTGTACTAATTTCTTCTACAAGTAGTATAAAAGCTAAATCATTTCTACAAGCTATACTCGATTTGACCATTTAAGTGTGGTCATGCCAATTAAATTGAGATGATTTTGGGTTTAATTCATATCAAATTTTATTCTGAACTTTTAATTTCATCAAATTGCACTCAAAATTTAAATAAATATGATAATTTTTACCTTAAACTTGAAAAATATTGCTTGCAATCTTTACTTTTTGATAAGTTTTCACTTGACAACCTAAGAATAGCTAAACTGTTAAAATATATTTTTTCGATCAAAAAGTTGAAGGTTCAAGTCTACACTCCTACATGTTGAATTAAAAAAAATAAGTTTTCACTTAATGATTCGTTAAAGAAAAAGAAAAAAAAATCAAGCATGTTAATCAATTATAAAACATATATTTTGGATGAAATTCATCGCATTTTGGAAAAAGAAATGACATTAGAGTTAGATTTTGGTTAAAATTTGTGTGTTTTGATAAAATTATTGATCAAGCTTCATTTTGTGCGAAGTTTGATTTCATTGAAATTGTTTTTTTTTTCAATTTTTACATTATTTATTGTAAAAATTAGTGGGTGAATTAGCTGACTTTGAAGGGAGGGTAGAAATTGCAATACTTATCTAAATTTTGTGTTCAATTTGATGAAATTGAAAGTTTATTGTGAAATTTGATGCAACTAACCAAGTTTAAGGGTAAATTTTTTTCGTAAAGAAAAATTTTATTTTCAAAATTTAAAATTTTGTTATTCTCTCGAGAGATTGCTACATCCATTTTACTTTAGAATTACTCGATCATTTACTCAGCAATCTTCTATCCTTAACTTCTTCTAGAATAATGCTCACTCATTTATCTGCTAGCAAAATAGTTAGAATTAGTAGCAAATAAGTGTAAATCTCTCAATATTCATTCGTTTGATGCTTCAAATAGAATAATTCAACAATATAGAAATTCTCAAAAGTTCTAAATGCAAAACGAAGGTAAACCTAACAATTTAATTAGCAAAGCATATACATTTTATTAAATAAATGTCTGAAATTCACCATAAAAGACTACTAATAACTCTATTTTGGAAGTTATTAGTAATTCGATGAGTCGCCTTTCAAGAAGTTGTCTAACATATCTAGAATTTCATAATCTAGAAAGAGATAAACATTCTTTTGTTTTTCCTTTAGAGTTGAGGTACATCTCTTGCCTCTAGTTGGTTGCTTTTCCATCTTTCTTTCTTTTCCTTTCGAGGAAGACTTGAAGGGAGTTGTACTAATGACCATAGATTCTTTAGTAGTACTTTTGAAAGTCTTCTCTATGCTTTTGACTTCTTTATTTTTTTTTTCTTGATGTAAGAAGTAAGATCTTTATTTCCTCAGATAGCTATACTTAGCTCCATGTTATGAGCACGAGTTGCCAGCTCCTTAAAAGTATGAGACTTTATCTCTTGAAAAATTTATAAAGAAGTCTATAACGCATGTCTTGGATGCACATTTTAACAACATATGCTTCGGTGAGTCGGTTCTTGTAGTCGAGACTTATTAAAGCTCTCAATGGTTGATGTAGTCAATAACCAGTTCACCTTTTATTATTTCGTATGAATGAGCTCCATCATGTTGAAAAATCTCCTTGTACTGTAAAAATGATTGAGAAATTCTCTTTCAGATTACTGCCAACTATTGATGGCTTCAGGCTCAAGATTGGTGAACCAATTTAAGTCATTTACTTTCAGTGTCTAGATGAACTGGTTGAGTAATAGGTCTCCTCGAGTACCAACATTTTTGCATGTCTCGACGACAAAGTGAGCAATGCATTGCTATGGATTGTCCTTCCCATCAAATTTTGAGAACTTCGGTGGATGATATTCATTAGGCATCTGCAGGTTATCCTCTTGGTATACGACCTGCAATATAGAAGGAAATTTAAGTAGGTCCACCATATTGAGCTTTGATAGAGTTCCAGAGCATATCTTGGAGCTACTGAATAGATAGAGAAGCAATCTTAGCAAAATGTTGTGACTTGTCTTCTTGCATGATAGTCTTCCCCTTATTTTATATGGCAGGGGGGTCTAACTCGACTCAATGACATCTCGATTTTTTATTTGATTTTTGAGATAAGCAATTTCATGATATCTTTCTTCGACTTCCCTCAACATCATGCTAATCTTTCTTTCTACTTTAACCATCTTCTCTTCACCAGTGTCTGTATCAGTCATCATGACAGACATTACATCATGATTTGATGCTTTCTTTTTAGTTGATGAGTAGGGGGAGCAAATTTGTCAAGCATGGAATTTTACGTAGTTATGACATCCGCTTGAGCAAATTTTGTCGTGCAGGATAATATTTTTTTTGCAATGACGAGAGTTTAACTTTCTTCAGGTAGGATTTCTTTGGAGCGACAACATGTAACTGGTTGTTGTCTTGTATAACTAATCTCTACCACAAGCTTGATCGCAATCCATTGCATTACCACAAGTGTACGAGTCAAATTGTAATATAAAATGGCCCTAATCGAGTATCGTCCTTTGGAAATTGGGTTGCAAATTTTCTTAGATTTTAATTGATTATTTCAATTTTATCTAGAGATTTAATGATGAAGAGTAGTGATAAAAGTTAATGCAATGACAAAAAGAATGCACACTTTAGTGAAGAAAATTCACGGAAAGGGAAATCCTAGGGTGTTGGTTTCTTTTTAGGCCAATTTAATTT
>JAOANK020000006.1:5254412-5269750 GCA_026257165.2 Telfairia occidentalis
ATGTTAAAGTCAGGAGGTAGTTCAATCTTGTAGGCATTTGAGCCATATTGTTTAAGAATTTTGAAGGGTCCAAGTTTCTTCTTCTTCAACTTGTTATAAGTTCTAGTTGGAAATCGACTTTTTCGGAGGTGAATCATGATAAGGTCCCCTGCTTGATAGGTCTTTTCTCTTCGCTTAGCATCAGCAGCAGCCTTGTATTTAGAATTAGCTTTGTCAATGTGGTCACGTACTTCTTTATGTAATTCTGTTATTCGAGTAGCCATTTGCTCGGCTTCCTGACTCACATCAACAGAAGAAGGGATATTAGTGAGATCAACTGCTAAGCAAGGTAGTTTAGTGTAAACAATTTCAAATGGAGACTTCCTTGTTGAGCGATTTCTCATATGATTATATGCAAATTCAGCTTGTGCAAGAGCGATGTCCCATTGTTTTGGACGATCTCCACTTATGCGTCTTATCAAATTTGCCAAAGTACGATTTGTTACTTCGGTTTGGCCATCCGTTTGTGGATGACTTGTGGTACTATACTTTAATGTGGTGTCAAATTTCTTCCATAGTGTTTTCCAAAAATGGCTAAGGAATTTGACATTATACATCATACTAATAATAAATTCAGGCACAATCTTAAAATTATAAATAAATAAGAATCCACGCTTATATCTCTCACATCATGGACACTTAAAAAGCTCTAAAAAGATATGCTCTTATCGTTAAGTTTAAACTAGTTGGAAGATACATTTCATCATATGACCCAACATAGAAGGAGAAACTACTAAAAGAAGCAACTTTAGGGCTACCATATTTCCATCGTAGGGAAGTCTACACAGCCCAAACCCCCAAGATAAAAATAAAAACCATGAAGGATCAGGTTTTCAAATCCCCATATCATGAGGCCGAAACTAAAACCCAAGAGTACATCACAACCAATGATTAAGCATCTGCTTATGTTATTCCAAAAGAATATCGTCTCTTCTTTTCTTTGTAAAGCATTATGTCTGTTAGTTAAAATCAATCGACAAAAAGAGAATTTACCAACAATTTACGTGTGTGCTCTGCATTCTTTTTCTCCATTCCTGAATTCGACAATCGAGTAGGCATAGCTGGTTTTGAACTCAAAGTGGACTGTTGAAGCTTTTCAAAAACCTCAGAAGCACTGCACTGGAAACATAATAACCAGATTAATAGTAATACAAAACTTTAAATAACTAAAATAACACTAAATATCAAATTTTAACAATTTCAGATAGGTAAAGGTCATGGAATTGTTATATCACATCTGAACCATATATATAATATTAAAAACAATCTACCTGACCAAGAAGAAAAATGCAAAAAGCCTCCTCAAGTTTCAGATCAACACCCTCCGATGCCATCAGACATTCACATATAGTTTTTGCTTTTTCAATCTACATAAGAATAGTATAAGATATAGTATTAATAAAAGAAACATAGCACAAATTGTCCAAAAAAAAGGTAAATGTCCTTATATGGATATTACTTTTAGAAAAATTAAATACAGCAGATACTTTACAAAGGAAGCTCTCATGTTCATATTTACTGCTAATGTGTTGTTTTTGTTATGCAGCAAATGAAGGTCAATGTCATCTGTTTTTTCACTGTTCTTATGCTAAGATGGTATGGCTCTCCATTTTTCGGATGTTTAACATCAGCTGAGTTTTTGCAAAGGATACAAGATGCAACCTTTATCAACTTCTCTTTGAGCCATTTTTCTATGGTCTAATGCAAGCAAATCTATTTTGTCAAATTTTTTGTTTGAAAGGAATCAAAGGATCTTTGAAGAAAAAAGAAGGCTTTGGCTCGAATGTTTTGATAGTGCTAAATGCAAGGCCTTTCATAGGAGTTCTTCATCCAAACTCTTCAAGCATTATTCCGCGGCCGTTATCAATACAAATTGGAAGCTTTTTTGATATCTCCTTAATTTCTAAATATTTCGATTATACATGAACAAGACATTTATGTTGTTTTTTATTTTTCACTCTCTATGGGAGTTTGTATCCTTTGAACAGTTCTACCTTTTCATTATATTAATGAAAAGTTGTTTTTTGTTTCAAAAAAAAAACATAACAATCCGCTCTTATGATATTAGTGACTGCTATTCAATCATTTCCGTGCAAAAATATTTTGAGAAAAGTGGTAAGCATGTGGGCCAATAATCAAAGTTGTTCTATTATGCTATAGACTTATCAGCTGCAAAAATGAAATTACCAACTCTGTCTGCCTGCTTGAAAACCCAAGGGCAAGATGAGCTTTAAAAGCCATATCGAAGCAATTAAAATCAACCACAACCCTTTGATTCTGTGACTCGATTGATTTTTTATTCTTTCTTATAAGAGCTAATTCATCCCATGGAAGAAGATCAACCATCTCTGCAGCCATTAGCCTACCAAGAGCTTGACTTAAGAAGCACGGCCAATCTTGAACCTGGCATGACGTTTCCACATCAAGGCCTTGTCTCAGCAATTCACGTAATGCTGCAATTGCTCCTGCTCTCCGTTCAGTATTCATGGGTAAGCTAGACATACCCAACAACTCCAGTGTGCAAGCAGGCGCAAGTTCCTCCAAAGATTCTTCAATCTGAAACCAGGGGAAGCAAAAAGTCTTCATTTGATTGTTCTTTTTCCCAGGAAAAATGTGAACAAACGAATGATATAGCAAATCAATCATCTATAAAATTTAGAAAATGCAACATTTTAATCATGAAGTAACAAAAGATAATATGAAGGGGAAAAATAAACTTGGAGGGCATAAAGAAACCAAAAAGGAAAAATGCTTGATTCGATTTTTTAGACGTTGTTTTAAACCAGAAAGGCTTCGGTCCAAGATAGATCGAGTGGATAATGGGATGTGTTAGGGATACTAGATTCTCTATATTCATCAATGGTCACCTACGGGAAGAATTCAAGCATCAAGGAAATTAAGGCAAGGTAATCCTTTTTCGCCTTTTCTTTTTCTAATTGTTGCTGATGTGTAGAGTAATGTGATCAAGAATATTCATTTGAAGGGCTACTTTGAAGGTTTTACCATGGCAGTAACTTGGTTCACGTTTCCCATCTCCAATTTACTAATGATACTTTATTATTCTGCAAAGATAATGATTCTATGTTGGATGCTTTAATCAACATGGTTGAAGCTATGCTTAAACAAGTGTTCAATATATGTCTAACAAATGTTGGATCCATATTGGCTTTCTAAACTAGTGTTTAACACACATCTTGTGTATGATACGTGTCCAACAAGTGTCAGGGTGTTTAAGTGTCTGACACGTGTCGAACACAGATACATTAACCAAACCAAAGAGTTGTGCTCTTAGTCAAAGATCAAATCTAGTGATTTTTGGATTCCTGTTCTGGAAAATATCTCAAAGAACGTAGATAGATGGAAGCACTTTTCACTTTTAAAAGGCAGAAAATTGACTTTATGTAACTCAATCCTTGCTATATACCAATTTATTACATGTGTTTATTTCTTGGAAAAAGAGGACAACACAATAAATATTCAATTAATTTCTTTCTAATTTTTTTTAACAAGAAACAACTTCTCTCTCCTCTCTCCTCCCTCCCTTTCTCCTCCTCCTCCTTCGTCCAGTCAGCTATTCCGGCCATCTCTCCAGGAGCTATTAAAGAGCTTTTCTTTGGGATTTTCGAGTTTATCCGGCATGCTATCGGATAATGTTCTCTGTATTATGGAGGTCAATAGTTGTCAAATTGCTGATTCTTTCTTCTGTATTTGGTTTGAAAATGGATGCTTCGTTGAAGATGTTACAAGAAGTGTTAACCGCTTTCTTCAGCAGTCTCACGTTTGTTGGGTTAAGTTTCTTTTGGCCAAAGTTATAAAGCTGCCGGTGTTGTCAAGATTTTTTCGTCAGGAACGTTACTCTTTTGGTACTCGACATTTTCACAAGTTCTTGTCAAATTTTGGTTCGTGTGTTGAAGTAGTTATTTGGAGCACAGTAGTAGAGAGTTTGTTTCAAGTTATGATGGTTGGATTTGTTTATGTGACCTCCCTCTTAAGTATTGGCAGCGTAATTGTTTGGAAGCTATTGAACTTCATTTTGGGAGATTAGTTCAGATCTCAGTTGATTCTTTGAATATGCTTAATTGTCAAGAGGTGATTATGCAAGTCCAGAAGACTGTATGTGATTTTTTACCAGCTTCAATTCCTATTCATGATCCAAAGTTGGGATTTTTTCTGTCAGAATTTCAGATCTCTGTTCTCCCAACTCTTTTGAGACATTGAAGGCTAAGAAAGGTGTCCACTTTCGTAAAGCACCTGGTGGATGTGGATAGAATAAAAAAGTTATTGGAAGATGAACAGGTTCCTTCTCAAGGAAAGTACAATATTCCCTGTTCGGAGATTAATCTTGAAAATGTACCTATAGTTGATCAACTTTCAGATTCAGAAAAGTTAGCTCCTTCAGTTATTTGTTCTTCAAATTCAAAAGGAATTGGCTTTTTAAATTTCAATGGCCGTTCAGTTTTCTCCATTAACATGGTGCCAAATTCACCATTGAATAATTTCTCCTCTTGGCCCATTGAAGTCCAACCAAGTATTAATGATGTAGTGGGTGAAATGAAATCGGGTGGGCCTGTTATAACTTCTCCTTCTACAACGTTGGCTGGGTTTGTCTCTCCTTTATTTAAAGTGGCTGCCTCATTGTCTGAATCTTTTGGGAGATAGTCCAAGAGCCTCTCCCCCTCTCAAAATCGAATTAAATTTCATGAGTATAGTATAAAAGCCTTGTCATTTTGTTATAGCAAAAGAAAGAGAGCTTTGGTCTCTAGTCCATCAATAATGCAAAAGGCCCAGCATTTAATACCTTTAGGGATGATTTGTTGAGGAAGAATTTGATCTCTGAGTTTAATTCAGCAGCCTATTCTAAAACAGAGGTCCCTAAAGTATTTCATCCTCTGCATCCATTGTCTCTGGGGATTGCTTATACAACGTCTTTTAGTAGAAACTGTGAATCTTCAAATGATTTCACTTCGGAATTGGAGTTTGATTATTGCATCAGTGGAAGTTCCATTGCCTCTTCATCATTCTGAAGTTGATAAGTGGGAACAAAAGGATCCTCTGCTTCAGAGTGACTTGAATTTTCTCTTTAATTCTCCAAAACTTAATTCGTCTCAGTATTCATCATCCTCTGAGGATATTTCAAATACTCCCTTGGTTTCTCTAGCTGAATTCTTCAATAAGGTTGGATTATCTCTAGTCCCTTTTGCATCCTAACTGGGCTCTAATTTGTTACTGATTTCTTTATTGATTTAGATGAAAATCATTACTTGGAACGTCTGTGGTTTGGGGAATTCTAATAAAAGGCAAATAATTAAAAAGTTTATCCGCAATCAATGTCCTGATGTTGATATGTTCCAGGAATCCAAATTAAAGATGATTGATAAAGGATTAATTAAATCATTGTGGAGTGCAAAAGAGGTTGGCTGGGCAAAGGTTCCTTCTAATGGAAAATCTGGTGGGTTGTTGATAATGTGGCATGAATCAATAATCAGGGTAAATGAAGTACTCCATGGCAGCTTTTCTTTGTCAATTCAGATTTCTTTGCTTCATAGTTCAGAGCTTTGGGTTTCTTCTGTTTATGGACCAAACAATTGCAAAGAATGACGTTATTTCTTTTATAAGATTAGATCCTTATTTGCTTATTGTGATAAACATTGGTGTATAGGGGGAGATTTTAATGTTATTCGATGGCTTTCTAAAAGATCGTCAAAGGGTAAAATTTTGAAGAGTATGCAGAGATTTAACAAATTAATTGAGGAGCTTAGTCTAATGAAAGTTCCCTTATCTAATAGTCGGTTTTCTTGATCTCGTGAGGGTGCTTCTTGAGTTAATTCCTAATTGGATCGGTTTTTTATTGCTATCTCTTGGGATTCCATGTTTGAAAATTTAAGAGCATCTAGAGTCGTCCGTCCTACCTCGGATCACTTTCCAATTGTACTAGAATCTAGTGGATTTTATTGGGGACCATCTCCTTTTCGATTCTACAATTCTTGGCTAAGGTAGAAGGAGTGTGTTTCTTTAATTGAAAATACAATACATTAAAGAGGATATGTCTTATGGTTGGGCTGGTTTTGCTCTCCATTCTAAGCTCAAAAATGTTAAAAAAGGTGGTTCAATTGTGGTATGATCATAATGAAAAGAAGAGGAAAGCTGCAGAAGCTAACCTTCTTGCTCAGATTGCTGAAATTGATTTCAAGAAAGACTCTCGGAGGTTATCGTCGGAGGAGGTGGCTCTTCGAAGTTCTTTTAAGCAAAGCTTCTTGATTTATATATTGTTGAAGAAAGAAATCTCATTCAAAAGAGTAAAATACTTTGGCTTAAAGAGGGGATGAAAATTCTAGTTTCTTTCATAGATACCTTGTTGCCAAAGAGAAAAGCACTAATTTCTGAATTAGTATCAGCTCAAAATGATCTTTACCAGTTCGGGTATTGAAGCTGAAATTTTGGGATTCTTTGAAGCATCATATCACAAGCAAGATCAATCTCATTTAACGTTGAAGGGGTTAAACGGGAGGCGTATCTTGTTTAGAGATAAATCTTGGCCGGAAAGGAACTTTGAAGAGTAAGAAATTTTGTTTGCTTTAAGGGCTTTAGGTAAAAATAAAGCTTCGAGTCCGGATGGCTCCACTATTGAGTTCTTTGTACAATTCTGGTATCATTTTAAGGGTGGAGATCGTACAGTTCTTTGAGGAGTTTTTTAGGAATGGGCATTTGAATTCTTGCATAAAAGAAAATTTCATTTGCCTCATTCCTAAGAAAGATAGAGTTTTTTGCGTTAAAGACTTTAGGCCAATTAGTTTAACTACTTTTCTTTATAAACTTTTGGCTAAAGTTCTTGCGAAGCGTTTAAAGAAGGTCATTGCTTCCTCTATTTCGATTCATCAAAGTGCCTTTATTGCTGGTAGGCAGATTTTGGATCCCATTTTGATTGCTAATGAAGTGGTGGAAGATTATAAGTTGCGGAAAAAGAAGGATTGGTTGCTGAAAATTGATTTTGAAAAGGCATTTAATCGTGTTGATTGGGATTTTTTTAAAATTGTTCTCATCAACAAGGACTTTGGCTCAAAGTGGATAAATTGGATCTAGGGATGCATTCAGGATCCAAAATTCTCTATCTTCATCAATGGTCGTCCAAGAGGACAGATTACATGTGTTTATTTCTAATGCCCAAAAAAGTGTATTCTCAAATAGAAAGAAGCATGAGAAACTTCTTCGGAGAAGGTAATGTTTCTCAAAATCTAGAAGGGGGGTGTTTGAATTGAAGGTTTAAAGTGGAAAAATCAAGTTTTTTAGCCAAATGAGGACGAAGATTATATCAAGATTCATTGGCCTTATGGAAACTTATGGAGATTTACCAATGAATCACGAAATTCTATGGTATAGTTGACTTGTGATTTGATCAGCATTTATGGTCTAGACTCCTTTGGCCAGCATTTTGTTGCTGAGTGAAGTGGATGTCTATGGTGTCCTTGGGTTAATACATCCAAGCCATAGAAGTTGGTGGAACACCTCTCTTCATTCCAGGTTGGTAATGATATGAGAATATCCTTTTGGCATGATGTTTGGATTGGTGAATCATCTTTCAAATCCACTTTTCCACATCTCTTCAAGGTGATTTCAGCACCTTACTAATGATAACTGGGATCGGATCTAACTTTCTTCGAAAATTGAGACTAAAAATTTAAAAGGATATTGAATAAGTGACGTACATTTCATCATTGGAGTTGATGTCTTTAAAGAATGAAGAAAATAGGGTTGGATGGAACAGTTTTTTTTTAAACAAGAAACAACTTTTCATTGAAAAAATGAAAAAGATTACAAGTTCGAAAGGAAACAAACTCCAAAAGGAGTGAACAAACATAAAAACTACAAGCAAACAAAATCAAAGCAGATGAATAAAAGCATTTCAATTGTTACATATATAATTAGGAGAATATGAAGCAAAGATCTTAGATAGAGAACACCAAAGAGATGCTTTAAATTTGACAAGACTGAAACAATCAGCCCAAGTCTTCTTTTTGTCATCAAAAAGCGGATGATTACGCTCTAGCCATAATTCCAACAACAAAGCCTTGATAGCATTGACCCATAAAAGATGGCTTCTGGAATTCCAAGAAGGACCACAAAGAAGTTGAATAATATTGCTGTGAGCATTCTTTGAGAAGATCCACTGAAGCTTGAAAATGGAGAGAAGAGAAAACCAACACTGCACAGCATAAACACAATGGAAAAAAATGTGATCTTGAGAATCTGCATTAGAAAAACAAAGAAGACAAATGCTTGGAGATAACGCCATCTTGGAAAGTTTCTTTCGCAGAAAATCTGAAGAATTGATATGACCAGACAATAGGATCCAAACAAAAATGTTGCATTTCCTTGGGCTCCTAGAATTCCACAAGGCGGAGATTAATACCTTGGTCCAAAAGTCTGAAGGATAACCACCTGCATAATATTTAGTCAAAGATTTGACCGAAAACAGCCCTGCAAATTCCAAACTCCAACAGATTTTGCCCTCCACTCCATTCAAACAAAAAGAACTAACAAGAGATAATAAAGCAAAAAATTCCACTTGATTCTTGGTCTTTTAGATTCCTCCGAGTATTAAAACACCAAACCCGAAGATCTTGATCCCAAAAATCAGCAATCGAACCATCCGGAAGAGCAATAACTTTAAAAAGATGAGGGAAAACGGATCGAAGAGGAGAATTATTGATCCATCTATCGTTCCAAAAAGAAACTCAATTTCCACATCCAACCTTAAATCGACAAAGATTATAAACATTATTCCAAATCTTGAAAATGTTGACCCAGACGCATCTCAAACAACCATGAACATTAAGTCCCGAATTCCATCTGAATAAATTCGAACCATAAATACTAACTACCACTTGGCGCCCTAAAGAAGCCGGTTCATTGCAAAAATGCCAACCCCATTTCGAAAGCAAGGCTTTATTCTTCCTCCTCAAACCTCCTAAACCAAGACCCCCATCTTCTAAAGCTCGAGAAGCCACATCCCACCGAGCAAGGTGACTTAGCTTTGCATCGTTTGACCCTTCCCAAAAAAAAGTACATAAGATCTTTTCAATCTGAGAGGAAACACCCACTGGCTTCAGGAAAAGAGACATAATATGAAGGTAGATTAGTTAAAACCGAATTACACAATGTTTGGCGACCTCCTCTCGAAAGATGAAAATTCTTCCACTTGACATTCTTCCCAATCTTCTCAATGATTGGAGACCAAAATAACTTAGATTTGGGATTACCTCCAAGAGGCAAGCCCAAATAAGGAAAAGGAAGAGCCTCTGAATTACAACAATAGAGGGAAGCCATTCGAGATACCTTAAAAGAAGGAAAATTAATGCCACAAATAGAAGATTTGGCCTAATTAACCTTTAAACCAGAGAGCCACTCAAAGGCCCTAACAGCTTTGATCAATAAACTTAACATTGCATCACCATCCTTACAAAAAAGTAAAGTATCATCCACATATTACGAGTGAGAGGTGTGAAGAGACTCATTGCCCACCAAAAATCCGTAAAAAAGACCATTAGAATGCAGATTTTTCAGCATACCACTTAAAACATCTCCAATTAAGATAAAAAGGAATGGGGAGAGGGGATCACCTTGACGCAACCCTCTAGAAGCCTGAAAACGCCCTTTAGGTCTCCCATTTATAAAAATGGAGAATTTAGGATCACGAACATATCCCAAGATCCAAGATATCCATTTACAACCAAACCCTTTATAGAAAAGGACTGCTTCCAAAAAGTTCCAATCCACCATATCAAAGGCCTTCTTAAAATCAAGCTTGAGAATCCAACCCTTCCTTTTTGAGAGCCGATAAAATTCCACCACTTCATTAGCTATCAAAACAGAGTCAAGAATGTTTCTTCGTTCAACAAAAGCATATTGATTGGGGGAGATTGAAGAGGACATAACTTTTTTCAGCCGCTCCACAAGAACTTTTGCCAATACTTTGTAGATAGAAGACATGAGACTTAGTGGCCAAAAATCTTTAACACAAGGGGGCTTTTCTTTCTTGGGAATTAAGCAGATGAAAGTTTCTTTAAGACATGAATTGACATGCCCATTTCTGAAAAAATCATCAAACTTTCTTACAAAATCCATTCGAAGAATCTTCCAATACTTAAGAAGAAACTCTGAAGTAAATTCATCCGACCCCGGAGCTTTGTTCTTTCCAAGATGCTTTAGAGCCTCAATAATTTCAATTTCATCAAATCCCTTTTCCAACCATAAACGTGAATCCGAAGATAAAGAACGCCAATTAAGACCCGGAGGCACCGAACAATGCGAGAGACTTTTCCGATAAAGGGATGAGAAAAAACCAATAATTTCTTCCCCAATAGCGGGTTGACTACTTAAAATTTTCCCATTACTAGACGTCAATTCAGAAATAAGTGCATTTCTTTTACGAGCAGCAAGATAACGATGGAAAAATTTGGAATTTTCATCCCCTTCCTTCAACCAATGAGTTTTACGTCTCTAAATTAAATCTCGTTCTTCAAGAATGTAAAGGTCTAATAAAGCATTGCGAGAGTTACACTTATTTTCAAGCTCATTTTATGATAAAGCAGCAAGATCTTCCTTAGCATCCAAATCAGCAATACAACTTAAAAGTTTCTGCTCCGAAGCTTTCCTCTGAGATTCATAAGATTTGTTCCATTGACAGAGAATAGGTTTGAGATTCCTAAGCTTCGAATAAATAACAAAACCTGTCCATCCATAAGATGTATCAGCCAACAAACTTGCTTCAATAATGGCATTACAGTCCTTGTTCAAAAGCCAAGAATTAAAAAATCTAAAAGGACAAGGGCCCCAATGAAAATTCCCCGATTCCAAGATTATAGGAAAATGATCTGATGTAGTACGGCAAGCTTTGGACGCTTGACAGTTGTTAAAAATAGAATCCCAATCTGAAGAGATGAAATAACAATCTAATAAAGATTGCACCGGCTTGGCACCATTTCTTGACCAAGTAAATTTACCGTTTTGAAGAGGAATTGCCATCACTCCCAACTCCTCAATGAGAACGTTGAATTTTCGTATGCTTTTAAAAGGGAACCGCTAGAGCATTCTAAAGACCACCTGATAGCATTGAAATCACCTCTCAAACACCATGACTTCGCAACATAAGCAAAAATCGACCTCAACTCATCCCAAAAGAACTTCCTCTCTCTGTAATCAGAAGGCCCGTACACATTAGTAATCCACACTTCTAAGTTATTTGAAAAGGAGAGTAAAATGGAAATAGAGTATCCGCCTCTCAACACTTCTTTAACTGAAACTTTGGATTTATCCCATAGAATTAGAAGACCACTGGATCTTCCTAACGAATCAACCACTGCCCAACCAATATCCTTAGAACTCCAAATTGATTTCACAGAACGTCTATCTATGGATTGCACCTTAGTTTCCTGAAACAAAGCAACATCCAGCACTGATTAATGATGAATTTCTTGATTAATAAATGCTTTTTGGAGTCACCAAGGCTTCTGATATTCCAAGTAATAATCTTCATTGAAGCATAAACACAAGAGTTTCTATTAAAAAGGTAAAACAGAAATAGATCCTCTCCTTAGCCTAAAAACAGAGCAGACTGAAGATAAATGAAAATTCCAACGAAAAACAGAGATCCCTACCTTGAATCAAGAGAAACAGAACACTTCACATAAATTACAGAGATTTGATTCTTCCAATCAAGTCTTCTCTGTCAAATCTTTGACAACTTTCAATCCATTGCCCAAGGAAGAGTGTTGGTTTTGTATATTTTAGGAAATATTATTTGTAAAATATTTCTTATATAGTTATATATTTCTTTTATATTAGCTGTAATTATTAATTTAGTGTAAAATATTCTCACTTCTATACTTGTGACCTAATTTACCTTTGAGGGATGAGAATATAATTTTACCTTTAAAAAATCAACCATTCTTTATCCAAAATTCTCTTCAGGGGAGAAATCCAAGTTAGAAGATAATTTTTGGGACACTTTTCTTTCGCTTCCTAAAATCATTTGGCCTGATTTTCCTAGTTCTTCGATGCCAAGTGTAGAAAAATCTCATTTAGGGGGAGAAACAATATAGGAAATCCTAATGATCGAAATCTTGAGCTTCAAGTTTATACTAGAAAATAATTCAATCAAAGCAACGAAGATCAGAGAGTTGACGTACCACCAAATCAGTCCACTTCAAGGAATGACACTGAAAATTCTGGTAACCAATCCTCTACATTTGTTCCATTGTCTATTCAAAACATCTTACCTAATGTATCTGATCTTGATGTCCCTATAGCACTTAGAAAAGATGTCTGAAATTGCTCCAAATACCCTATTGCAAATTACCTTTCATATCAACGATGGTCAGTGAGTCATAAAGCTTTCACTTCTAAGATAAATAACCACTTATCCCAAGGAATAGACATGAGGCCCTAAATGATTGTAATTGGAAATTAGCAGTTATGGAGGAGATAAATGTTCTAGAACAGAATCATACATGGGACATTATAGATCTACCAAAGGATAAAAAAAAACTGTGGAATGCAAACGGGTGTCCACGATAAAATACAAAGCAGATGAAAGTATTGAGAGATATAAAGTTAGATTGGTTGCTAAAGGTTTTACTCAGACGTATGAATTGATTATAAAGAAACATTTACCCTTGTTGCTGAAATTAACTATATTAGAGTTCTTTTATATGTTGTTATCAACCTAGATTGGCACCCCTACTAGTACTAGCTTAATGTTAAAAATGTTATTCTCAATGGAGACCTTGAAAAAGAGATATTTATGAATTTACCACCTGGCTTTGAAATGAATCTTGAAAAGAATAAGGTGTGTAGACTTAATAAATCCCTTTATGGTCTAAAACGGTCTCCTAGAGCATGGTTTGAATGTGTTGAGAAAGCAGTTACAAGCTATGGGTTTCTTCAAAGTCAAGCAAATCATGCCATCATCTATGAACATCATGAAAATGACAAATTACTATTTTGATTATATATATTCTCATAGATAATGATGAGGATGGATTAACTACTCCGAAGAAAAGACTTGCAAGCAAATTTCAAATTAAGGATTTGGGAACTTTGAAATACTTCCTAGGAATGGAATTTGCTAGATAAAAAAAAAGGATTGTTTAACCATAGAAAATATATTGTTGACTTATTTGAAGAGACAGGTTACTTGATTGTAGAGTAGCTAAAACTCCTATTGAAACAAATTTGAATTTGCAAGCTACAAATGAGAAAGAAATTAAAGATAAGAGAAATACCAAAGACTTGTTGGTAGGCTTATTTAATTGTCTCATACATGTCCAGACTTTGCTTTTGCAATAAGCACGGTAAGTCAATTCATGCCTTCTCCTGGTTCAGCCCACTTTGAAGTTGTTTACAAGATCTTGAGATATTTGAAAGGAACTCCAGGAAAAGGTATATTGTTTAGAAAACATGGTCATCTACATGCTGAAGTTTAAATTGATGCTGATTGGGCAGGTAGTAATGTAGATAGACGATCTACATCTCATTATTGTTCCGTTGTTCGAGGTAACCTAGTTACCTGGAGGAAGCAAAAAACAGAATGTCATAGCAAGACATAGTGTTGAAGCAAAGTTTATGGCTTTAACCCATGATATTTGTGAGCTAAGCGACATGGCGATACACCAATTGCTAAAAAAGTTGGACACAAACACGTTAGGGATACATTATCTTTTTATTTTTTATTTCTAGATATATATGTTTAAAAGTAAATTCCTTTCTTTTGATTTTTTAATTTCTTCCAATTAATAGTAATTTTGTGGGTGGGTTGGGCTTTTATTTAGTTTTTTATTACTTAAAAAACTAATTGTCGGCTTGGACCAAATGAAGGGAAAAATTCTTTTTTTTAATTAAAAAATTTTAAAAAAAATGTGTCCAAAATGTGTCCATGCTTGTTCGAAAATTTAAAAAAAAAAAGACACGTTATTTCTCGTGTCGAACACGTGTCTAGCGTGTGTCCATGTCTGACACCTATTCAACACAGACACCCCGTCCATTTTGGAGTGTCTGTGTTTCATAGATTGTGAGGGTATGTGGATCAAAAGACTACTTGAATAGTTGAAGGTCTTCCATAAGACAACTATGCATTATTATTGTGATAACGAAACTGCCATTTCCATAGCTCACAATCCAATATTACATGATAGGACAAAATATATTGAGGTCGACAAACACTTTACTAAGGAGAAAATTAACATCAGAGTAATAGGTATTTCCCTATCTTCCAACGGCAGAGCAAATCGTTGATGTGTTGACTAACGGGCCTTCAAAAGTGCAATTCGACAATCTAATCAACAACCTAGCAATGGAAGACATCTTTAAACCAGGTTAAGGGGCGTGTTGGTTTTGTGTATTTTAGAAAATATTATTTGTAGATATTTCTTATATATTTCTTTTATATTAGCTGGAATTAATAGTTTATTGTAAAATATTCTTTTCTTATTTTTTTCCTTTTTGTAATAGGTCTCACTTCTATATATGTGACCTAATTTTACCTTTGAGGGATGAGAATATAATTTTTCTTCCCACAAAATTACAATGAGTTTTCAGCAATCTGAAAATCGAGATGCCCAAAGAAAGTTAATTCATTTATCTGGATTATGCTTTATGGAAAGTTAAATTCGGCAGAAGTCCTTCAAACGAAGCTTCCTAGTTCGGTTTTGATGCCTTCAATTCGTGCTTTATGTTATGCAGACAATGACAGCCGAAGCCATATGTTCTTCCATTGTTCATATGCTCTGTCTTGTTGGTATTCTTTACTTTGACTTTTCAACATCCAATGTATATTGCAAAGGATTCAAGAAATAATCTTCCACGGCCTAGTTATTCCCTCCATAGTTCATCTGTTATGGATTAACGCCTTCAAATCATTATTTTCAAATTTATGGTTTGAGGAGGAATCAACATATTTTTGAAAAAAATAGTAAAACTTGGTTTGCCTGCTTCAATTTAGCTAAGTTCAAGGCTTCAAAATGGTGCTCATCCTCCAACCTATTTGATCATTATTCTACGAGTATTATTTATACAAACTGGGGCCTTTTTTTTTTTTTTTTGAGATAGGAGCTTTTATTCATTTCTCCCTAAGAAGTTAGATAATTTTTTTTGGAAAAGATACTATTTCATTGATAGGTGAAATAAGTACAAGAGGGCGAAAACCATTAATTACAAAAGAAGTTAAATAGTTGATGTAGGATAATTCCCCTATAATTCCCTTACTTTTATCCATTTATCTAGTTTACCTAATTATTAGTTTACTT
>JAOANK020000006.1:5269850-5280407 GCA_026257165.2 Telfairia occidentalis
CAACTTTGAGTTGTGGGGTTAACATTGGGATTAGTTAGTATAAATACTAGCTATTTTGTACCTTCAAAAGGAAGAAAATAATAAACTTTTTTGTTTCTCTCTTTGATTTGCATCAAATATTTTACTTTCTTCATTATTCTTTCATTTCACTCTTTCCAAAGTTTGTATTCTTGAACAATTTTGTTTCTTTTCAGTAACCGAACAGAAGCTTCAGCAGCATTTCAAAAGCTAAAGGTAATGAGAATTTCTATTATTGTTCTCAATCTTCCTAATTTCACTGCCATTTATATTGGAAAAAAATGCTTCTATCGTAGGAATGGATGCAGTACTAATGCAGAACCAACAGCCCCTAGCCTTCTTCAAGTAAAACTTTAATAAGTTGCATACGTGATTCCTAAGCCTTCGGAAAAATCAAGCATGATTGACATTTGATTGCAGTCTTTTGTCCTTTCTCTTCTCCCCAAAGAAGGCAGTGTCAATGGTCCTATCCTCACGCGTTTCTCCAGCAAATCAGATCAACTCCCTCCCTTTGACAGCCTAGCAATCACTCCTTGACAGGCTGCTCTTTCTTTCTCTTTTTTTTCTTTTTGGTCTCTGTATTATCTGCTGTGTTTATTGCAGATTGTTCATCTTTCCATAGTCCCTTACAGCTTAGGGAATATTCTTCTTTTGAACATGTAGCCGTTGGTCAAGCTGCTTTCTAGTTGGTTTCCTTTTATAGCATTGATTCGTGTAACGCTGTATCAAGGTCTGGAGTCCAGCCTTTTTCGAACAAGAAAAGTGAGACTGAAATTTGTTTTTCATATGCTGATCTGAACATTTTTTCATGGTATAAGAGCTTCTATTACACGAAAAAGAAGATCTAATCAGCAAAAAAAACAAATTAACCATGGCCAAAACAGAGGAATCCCTCACAATCCAGTTGTTTCACCATTGTTCTAGCCTAGTCTACATAAAATTAAATCCCAACAACTACCTTCTGGCGAAATCACAAGGTTTGCCCTTAATACGCACTATGGGTGCCAAATCCCATCTCTACAAGGATGAGCCACAAGAAAAAGAAACTGAGGATGACAATGGAAAGCAGATTTTAAATCCAAACCACAAAGTTTGGGTGAATAATGATGGCCTTTTGACATCATGGCTCATAGGACCTATCAAGGAGGAAGTCTTGAGCATGATTGAAAATCCAAATACATCTCATCAAGTATGAAAATCATTTGAAGATCAACTGTTGACAATGACCAAAGAAAATGAACTCCATCTCAATGAGGTCCCGGTTAGTCTAAGAAAAGGAAGCTTGAGCCTAGAAGAATACTTGAAGAAATTCAAGGGCATTTGTGACAAACTAGCTGCAATGAAGAAGCCCCTAGATGAAACAACGTAGCCATGTTCTCAAAGGCAACTTACCGAACCTACAATCTGTTTGTACAAGCCTTGCAAAATTATGAACCAGGCCTTCTACAGCCAAAGAGGGAGATTCCAAGGCAGAGGAAGAAACTTCAATCAAAGAGGAAGAAGAAATTTTCCAAGCGGAAATACAAGTTCTACTAATCTGTCACAGCAGAATACGACTCGTTACAGCTCACAGCAAATAACTAATAGCCCAACGCTCAAGGAGAATGGAATTCAGTGTCAAATCTGTAGAAAATATAATCATTCAGCTCTCAAATGTTGAATAGATTTGATCACTCATATCTTTTTTTTTTTTTTAACAAGAAACAACTTTTCATTGATTTTTTTTTTTTTGGATGGAAATAACATTTCAATGATATATGAAAAGGAAGAAAAATGTTCAAAGATACAAACTCCCAATGGGAGTAAAAAGAAAAAAAGAAAATGTCCCAAAGAAACATAGCTTCCAATATTACATTACAATGAAAAAATAATAAAAGCACATAACCGCCTTAGAAAATGACAATTATTGCACAAGAGCGATCAACCCCACTTTAAACTTCTGCCAAAAAAAATGTTGCAGCATTCATTTCAACTGAATCTTCAATCGAATTCGTCTATCCAAACAACACCAAGTCTACGGGACCAACCAAAGAAGACAACCTTGGAAAAACATCATCAACCTTTAGCAAAACTGCTAAATGGCCATGCCTCTGGAGCTCAACTTAGTACAAAACAGCAAACCATCCTCAATCATTGATGGAACCTCATGGACCTCTCCACACTAAAAATCACGCATTAGCAATGAGATCCACAGGACCCCACGAAGGAAACAATTGCATCTACGAGATGACCATAAGCCTCCATTCCCCTTCTCCAATCCACTATAACTGCCAATCCTCACTTAAACGAATGCACAACCACAAAATTAAATTCTTATACTCACCATCTTATCAAGCAAGGCCACTACTCAGTCTAAATCTGCTATATTCAAAGGAACTTCATGAATTAAAAGACCTCATTCATGAGAGAATCACCCTTCTGATCAGCTGAAGAATCAAGGTTTTCTTCTAGAAAAATCGAACAAAGAACCTTTTACAACTTCACATGCAAGGATCAAGCCAAAAAATGAAGTATTACCCAGAGACAGTAGCCTTCAACCAACTCCTCAACCCCAAAATTAATTTCTCGGGCAATAAAGGAAGATTCATTAAAAGACAGCAACCTTCTACAAATGATCATCTACAAAATAATTCCTTTTTCCCACCAGCTATATTAAAGTAATTTATTTTCCCAATTCCAGCAAGAGTTATAGGATCATCTACAAGTAACATCATAGCTTCCACTCCCAACTATAAAATCTACAGAAAAGTCACATCCTCGAGCAGGGGCACCATTTGGTCTTCCTACTGTCTCCAACATAAGATCAAACAAAATAGCAAGAGTACTTCTTGTCATCATCAGAAGCCAATAAATTAACCATATCTTGACCAACAAGAGTGCCACAAAATGGTTCTGGACATCGTAACATAAAACATCCTGGACCATCATTGATAGATGTGCTAATATAGCCTTTCAGCACCTCTTGAACATCAATTCTTTATTCATCTTACAAAATGATCAAACCTCCAAATCTTCCCAAAGAATATTCTTAAAATCACCCAACCCCCCAACATTCCATGAGAACAGAGCAGGATAATTGGAGAGGCGCTACGAATTATTTAGATGGAATGAAGGGTACTAAATGAATACCAAGGCAAATTGATCATAGGATGCTGAGCAATAGGGCCTTTGGAAGATGCTGAAGCTTCGATTAAAATCTGATGGTCTTTAGGAGAAAAATCTTCTTTGAAAAGATTAATCAAGTCTTCATTGAAAGATTGAATAACATTCCCCTCTGTATGTAATTCATTTAAAAATCTAAAAGGAGATTCCAAGCTGCTCATACCGATGATATCTTAAAAGTCAAAATTAGAATCATCATTAGACAGAGGGTTTTTAACAAATTCCAAACTTATAGAGTTTATTGTACCACGAGATAATGATTTAAATTGGCCAAAATTTCCATTGAAAAACTGAGTTTTTCCAAAAGAAATACCCTTGCCCTCCTGATTAAATGTTTCATCTAAATTAACGCAATAGGGTGCCACAAGTTGCATCATATATTGAGGGATTTTCTTGAATTTCTGCCTGCCTATAAAAAAAATGAGGAAGAGACTTAATACTATATTCCTTTAAATTGCTTCTGCATGAAGAAAAAAGGCTCCTCGATTTCTTGGCCAAAGACTTATTAAATGCACAAAACTCATTAAATGCGAGGGATGTATAACCGTTGGAATTTCTCAAAGGCGTCTTTAATGGTGTCTCTTGCTTTTCAAAATTAATAACTAAAGGAGGCTATTCAAAAGAAATAATTGGAGAAATAAATGCTCCAATGTTTGAAGAGAAATTTTCTCCTGTAAATTCCAAAAAAGCTCTAACGTTTGGTTCTTTAAAAGACGCATGAACATCGCTTGGCAAGAGAAAAATCATAACATCTGAACATGATTTTAAATTCAAATTACTTGGCTCTTCGGATTTCTCACTGGACACAACCATCGAGGATAAAAGGCTGCACAAAATCTTCCTTTAAAATCCAATTATCATCTGTATAAATAGGGAGATCAAAAAAAAGGAGACTCTTCATCTTCTAATACCTTTTGGATTCTTTCAGCATCTATCTTATTATCAAAAAGAAACCCAGCCATCCAGCCATCCACCTAATATCAAAATTCTTCTTGAACTTGGATGAATCAGACGCAGCAAGTGAAGTTCTGATTGAAAACTCACCGAGAGCAGGATCTTTGATGGCCACAGATGCTGGAAGAAAGCCACAAAAATTGGGTTTAACCTGTATTAATGCCTCACTACAATTCAATAAGTTCAAAGTTCCTGAACAGCATCAATGAAGCCTCCAAAATTCTCACCAACGGCCTTCAAAACAATTACATTTTAATTCAACCCCCATAACAAATAATAACTTCCTTCTTGCTATGACTTGAGAAATTTCACTTATCAAGTGAAATTTTCCAATCTTCCTCCATTTATCTTTTAATTCCAAATCACTCAAGGTTCCACCATCTTCAAAAGATAAGAGTGTTTTATCATCCACAAGACAAGAGTGTTTTCTCAGGTTGTAGTATTTGTGTACTAAGGGTTCTCATAACTAAGGAGTTCCTAGACCAATTGGCTAGGGTGCTTGTATCATTAGAACTCAAGGTCACTTTTTGGTGTCGTGATTGGCTTGGAGGCTCACTTAAGATTTTGCATGCAGAGTTTATTCACATCATTCATTGTCTGCTGTATTACTTGATAATTCAGTACATAACATTTCAACTAATTGGAGGAATTTTTATAATTTACTTGTCATATGAGAGGTACTTGATAACTTCATAAGTATTGTACTTTGTAACTGTTCACTAATTTAATAAAAAGTTCAGCTAGAACCGTGAAGGAGGAAAGGGGATATACTACCATAAAGAAGACATGGTCAGGCAATTGAAGGTACAAGATTATACATGCATTGATGGGTGGGGCAGTAAAAATGCCTAACAAATTATTAGCTTGAAAAGTTGACATACAAAAGAAGTGGAGCTTTCACCTGAAATAACAATTTTAGTTTCCCAAGGGATGTTTTACTTCTTAGTAGATATTGAGCACGGGCAAGAGCTTCAAATCCTTGAGACACCATGTTCTTCTCAAAACCAATCTTTGCAATTGCACACTTCAAGAAAGCACCTAATATAAGAATAGGATGTATAACAAGACTAACATAAGAATGGGTTGTTCCAAGAGTCTTGGCCTACTGTCCATAACAACATACCTCTGCTAATACCATGGAAAGCAGTATATCATGCATATAAGGCTTAGCCATTGGAAATTGAACAACTGTTTGTCCAATGTCAAGCACGATTTTTGCTTCTCCAACCTAAAAAAATGCGAAAAATAAAAATTATGATACTCATCTTTCATCTAAAACCGTTTTCAATTCATCTCACTCCAAGAGGAAAAGGAAAGAAAAAGATAGAATGAGCCCTTCGGACTAAAATCATGAAGAAAGTGCCTCAGATTTGGGAAATTCAACCAATGTCAGCATAAGAAATATTAACAACTAAAAAGAGGTTGCAAATTTAATAAACGAGAAAATCAAACTTTAAGGTGGAAAATAAATTACTCAGAAATGCACCCCATAATTTAACAAAACCAAACCTGAAGGCGTCCAAATATGAATTATTAAAAAACAATTGTCAGTAAAATCACTTGTACTCCTCGAGAAGGTGAGTTTACTATGAAGGTTGAATTACCTCTTGAAGAAGGGAAAGAGCACCTGGCAACCACGCCCAAGGAATTCGAATGGAAGACTTAGGTGGGATGTTTTCTTTCATATTACCAGCATAAACTGGTTCAAATAGAAGCTTATCTCTGACATCCATTAAAAGATCCTGCAAAGTATCCCAAAATAACATTTTATAAATATGAAGAAATGCATATTTCTCCTGTTTTATAAAATGATAATATACAGCTTAATATGGCTCCCCAATTATAAAAGGATTAGCAGGTGGAAAAATAATAAGAAAATGGGTGGCTTATTCTTCGTAAATATTAGCTATCAATATTTAAATTAGTTGTAATCTTTAATTATTTTATTTTATTTTCTTTCCTCTCTTGTATTGGGTGTTTCTCTTATATAAAGGCCATGTATTTCTTACTTATCATTAATATGAAAAGGAAAGCATAAACGAAAAGAACCAACAAAAGACTCCAAAAGGAGAAACAAGAAAAAGAAAAAGAATAAAACTACAAGAGTCAAAAGGGAGAAACTTACTTATCATTAATAGAATACAAATATTTTATTCTAGGTATTAAAGCTAGAAAACACTAGCTGTTTCAGAAAACCCTACCCATCACCACCTCTGAAACCCTAACCACTACCACCATCGAAACCCGAGTCTTCACTATCAAATGGTGCACTCTACTTCTAGAGGGTGTTCTCGAGTTTGCCCTCTCTCAAGTGTTTTGCTATCCAATATTGATAATCCCCCCAGCCACTCTTTGTTCCAGCAAGAATTTCAAGCTTTTTTTATCAATTTGGACCGTGAACTGTGATCCAATAAATATGGACGCCATTTTTTAATAGGAAGAACGATAGCCATCAATTCTTGTTCATATACCACCTTATGGCAATGTGTCAGAGGCAAAGCTTGGCTAAAGAAGGCCAATGGGTGCTAATTCTGCAATGAGAACTGCCCCGACACCACCCTAGAAGCATCAGTTTCCAAGACAAAGGGCTGGGTGAAATTCTGTAATCCTAATATGGGAACAAATACATCGCACTTGTCAACCACTAAAACGCCTGTTCTGAATCTGAATTCCAGTAATAGACCCATATTTTGCCACAAATTTTAAATAATTACCCTGTCAACCCAAGAAAGCCTCTCAATTTCTTAATGTTCTGAGGTGTTAGGCCACCTGCTCATAGCTTTAACTTTGTTGGATCAGTTGCGACGTCCTCAAACAAAACCAAGTGGCCTAAATATTCAACTTCGAATGGACATTTTTTGAGATTAGCCATAAATTGATTAACAATCAAAACCTCCAACATACTTGGATCATCTTTTCCTGCATTGTCATGTTGCTGCTAGGGGGTGGGCTTATCTGCTGTTTTTTTTTGGGTTGTCAGTCTGATTCCCTCAAAAGATCGACGACTGGCTGATTAAGGCTCTGAATGGGTGGTTTTTGAAAGGCAAAGCTAGAGTCTTAAGGAATTGTGCTTCAAGGGCCCTGTTATGGGAACTTTGGAAGGAAAGGAACTGTCGATCCTTTGAAAATGTATCCTACCCTTTCCCTAATTTTTGTAATTATGTGCAGCTTAACGCCTCTCTTGGTGCTTAAGACACAAGAAACTTTTTGGTAATTATAGCCTTGGCCTTTTCCTTCATGATTGGAAGGCCTTGATTTTTTAGTTCTTTTGGGAAGGGAGGGTTCCCTCGACCCTTTGCCTTTAGGTTGTTCTCTTTGTTTCCTTAATGCGCCTGTCTCTTATCCAAAAAACTATTTATATATGTGTGTGTGTATGTATACATGCATATGTATATACACCAAAGCATATTCCCGTAGAAATGGCCGAAGGATATCATTCATACTAAGGTAGATAGAGCATTATGAAGGCTGAACGACATACCAAAAACTTATAGTGTCCCTCCCTCGTGAGTCTGATAAGCTATTTTATGAATGTTTGTTCAGTGACTCAAATTTGGTGATAACCAGATTTCATATCAATCTTAGAAAACACGGTGGTGCCATATAATCCATCAAGCAATTCATCCACAACAAGGATGGGATATTTTTCCAGAATCGCAACATGATTATGTGCCCCATAATCCATGCAAAATCATTAGCTCCTAAGAAACACGGACAAGGACACAATACGACACGGTGATACACCAATTTCTAAAAAAGTAGGACACGGACACGTTGGGGATACGTTTTTTTTTTTTTTAATATATATGTTTATATCCATCTTTTTATTACTTCATAATAGATAAAATATGTAAAATTATATTATCCAACAAATGTCTAAGTCTTTTGACAATAATTCAACTACAAAACATATAATTCAACAAGTTTAAGTTACAAAATAAAGTTTACAACCCATTGCACAAATTAAAACAAAGAAAACTAAAAAGCTAATACAAAAAAGGAAATAGGAAACTAGTTTTCCAATTTCCATACAAAATGAAAAAGTCAAAGGCATGTCCTGTGAATGTTCCAAATGAAGGGGAAATTTCTTTTTTTTAATTAAAAAAGTAAAAAACGTGTCTTGTGTGTGTCCCATGTGTGTCTGACACGGACACTCCTTCCATTTTGGAAGGTCCGTGCTTCATAGATTAGCTATCATCCTTCTTCTTTACTAATAAGACCAGACTTAAAAAAGTGCTCGCACTCAGTTGAATAATTCTCTTGATCAACATCTCTTCCACTCATTTTTCAATTTTGTTTTTTCTAGGATTGGGGATACCAGTAAGGCCTCACATTCACTGGCCCCATCCTTGGAAAGAGCTTAATCACATGATCCCAGCTACGACTAGGGGGGAGAGAAGGAAAAGGTTAAAAAACTATAGCAAAGTATTGGAAATGCCTTCCAAATCCCCACAACCGACATTCAGAGTCCACTATGAAGATGCGACACCTCCCTCACCCTAAATCAATCCTTCCAACTTTTTAAACATCACAGCCATCTCCTCCCAGACCCGACCTTTCTTTTTTTTTTTGTGGATAAGAAACTATGGTATATTCAAAACACAAAAATGGAACCACCTAAAGGATAAGGGTTTAGGGTACCCTTTCCAAAAGAACTAAACAATCAAAGTCTTTCAATCTTGAAGGATGAGGCCAAACCTATAATTACAAAAGAAAAAAACTCTTGTGTCTTAAGCACTAGAAAACTGCACATAATCACAAAAAATAGGAAAAAGGTAGGATACGTCCACAAAGACTCTACAATTCCTTTCCTTCCAAAGTTCCCATTAAAGAGCCCTTGAAGCACACTTCCATAAAACTATTACTTTGCCTCTCAAATTCCGATCAGATAAAGATTCAAACAACCCGACCTAATTTCAAATCCATCTACTCCATACACATTTTCAGTTTAACCAATTTGTCCTCCAAATTGATGACTGTAGCTTCCATCTTACCCATCATTCCCTAAGACAGGGCTCTAATATCAAAAATGATATGCCTAAGCCTCCAATTTATTTATCAACACAATACATGCCAAGGGAGATTAGAGTGCTTCCCACCTCTCCCACTTCCTCATAAGAGAAAGCTTAAGAAATTTCTCAACAAAAAGATAACCCCTCACAAACTAGCTAGCCTTATATTCTCTTCTCACCACTGTGGCCAATAGTGTAACTAACAAAAAATTGTGGGCCCACCAAGAATTACGCAAACATTCTTCTCACACACCCTTCCCTTTCTTCACACACCTACGCTCATATACTTTAGTAATATAGGGTCTATCAGTTTTTTTTTTCTCTTTTTTGTATGTTCTCATTTCATCAATGAAAATTTTCAGTTTCATTTGTTTTTTTACCACAAAAAAATAAAATAAAATAAAATAAGTCAATATAAAGTCCCAACCTGGCGAAATGCAACAGCATCAATGGAATAACCTTCTTCAGTTTCAGCATTTCTTAAATCCATCACGGATTTAACAATCTCATCTTTCTCAGATTGATCTGGGACACCAATAAGCTGCAAAATGAACATTTCGATTATATAACTAATTGCAAAAATAACATGAAAAGGTCAGTGGACGATATAATCACAAACTATGGAAGTCATTATTGCATACATGTGTAAGAACAAAGAAAAAAAAATACGTCAAACATAATTCATAATTTAGAGAAACACAGTTCTTTTAAGGAGAAACAAGACATTTCATATATGTTTTTTTTAAGAAACGAGAGAAAAAATTGTATTATCAACAAAAGTTACAAGGGGCAGGGCCAAGGAAGGCCACACCCAACAACGAAGAAACAAAGCTCTTCAGTCGTTAATAATCATAAAAAGACTGTAATTACAAAAGAATTTCTTGCGGTACGAGCACCACCGCAAAGCCAAATGCTGAACATTGGACCAAAAAGAATCAAAGGATGAACTTCTATTTATAAAAAAAAGCGTTGATTTCTTTCCTTTCAAACCCTCCAAAACAAGCCCTTGACCGCACTATTTCGAAGGATTCTTACCACCGGAGCATTCTAGCAGCCAAGTATCAATCTTGTTTGGAAGACATCCCATCCATTTTTTTTTTTAACAAGAGACAAACAATTCATTAAAGTAATGAAAAGGAAAAGATAACTGTTATTGTGAGGACAAGTGGGAAGAATAACTTACTTCATTCTATACACTAGAGAACGATACATATAGGCATACATGGAAGCCCTAAACTAATAATAGTAAATTACAATAAATGACAAAAGACTAATAAACTACTCCTTTACATAAATATATACTATGACACTCCTCTTCAAGTTGGAGCATATACGTTAATCATGTCCAACTTGTTACAAAGGTAATCTACTCGAACTCCATTTAAAGCTTTCGTGAAGATATCTCCTAATT
>JAOANK020000006.1:5283833-5311530 GCA_026257165.2 Telfairia occidentalis
ATTTAAATAAATCGAAAAAAAAAAAAAAAAAAAAGTAGAACAAACAGAAATCAAATAACTAAAATCGATCACACAAACAAAAATCAAACCTTATCACGCAAGCAGAAATTGGTCAACAAATGAAAAAGAAACTAAAACCATGCGAAGGAAATCAACGAATCACAAAGAAGATCAACAAATCAAATCTAAATCAAACCTGATCAACAAATGAAAAACAAATCGGTCATGAAGAAGATGAATGCAGTGATAAAAATTGCAGCAAGATGATGTTACGCAAAAGAAACCGATGAAGAAGATCGCATTGAAGAAGATAGAAAAGATCACAAAAATAAGATGAAGAAAATGACACGAAAAAGTTGAAGAAATCGAATGAAAAAGAAGAGAGGACAAAGATCGAGTGAAGAGCAAAGTTGAAGAAAGATGCTGATTTACGAAAAAAGCACGAATAAAGGCTAAAATGGGAAATAAAAAAAGCGTAAAATATGATTTGTCATATTTGTAGATTGATAAAAACTCATGCTATATATAATAAAACCCTAATTAAATCTACTACCCTTACAATAAACCTAGATTTTACAATTGTTTTATACTGATTAATACATAAAAGGGGTGTTCATCGGTCGGTCGGTGTCGATTTTAGACCAAAATTGATGCCGAAAACTGACCTATCAGTTTTAGTCGGTCGGTGGTGGGAAATTTTGGAATATTTGTGAAACCGATCAACCGACCAAATGGTCGGTTGGTCGATTTTGTCGGTTTATTATGGTATGTGAGGAAAAAAAAAAGAAAAAGAATGAAAAAATACATACCATTCTCGGAAGTTCGATTGGTTGAGGAGAGGACAAAAAAAAAAAGGAGCAATCTTAACATGACCTTAGTTGGGTAGTAGAAGGGAAAGGGATAGGGAGAAAGAGAGAGGATGAGACGAGAAGGGAGAGGGAGAGAGCAGACGGAAAGAAAGAGAGAAAGAGTTGAGAAAAGAAAGAGGAAAGAGAAGAAAGATGAAATTTTTTTTTTAAAAAAAATATATAATTATAACCTTTAGAAATGACTGTACGTTGCCTACATCGTACAGTGTGCAGCCGTCTGCGTCAGTTTGTCAGTTTTTTTTTTTTGATAAAGTAAAGTCGGTCGGTCGGTCGAAAAAAATTTCTCCAGCCCCTCCGACTGGCCGACCAGTTGGTTTTGTATATAACAAAATCGACTCTGACCGAAATTTTCATAAAACCGACCGACCGACATTAATTCGGTCGGTCGGTTCGGTTTATTGGGGTACTTTGATCACCCCTACATAAAACATATAACATAGACTATATTACATTTAATCTTCATTTTTGTAGGATAATATGACAATACTAGAAGGAGGTGAATAGGGTTGCTTAAAAATTAAAACTTTTTTTTAATAAACATCTTAAAATTAATAAGAAACATATATAACAAATTAAACGAATGAAATATACGAGCATGCAATTCAATTAGCAAAATTAATTTAGCAATACAAATTTAAAAGTAAGGGTAGAAGAATTGACATCGAAAATTTTATAGTAGTTCGAAAATTTCTACTCCACTCCCCAATACTCAGTTTTTGGTATTTTACTACAACAACTCTCTTACGGGTGAGAACCAAACTTGTTAATCACTCTTTTTACAAGTGCAAGAGTAAACTCTCTATCGACCCTTTTGCAGGTTTAGGATCCAACCTATACCGATTTTTTTACCGGGTTCAAAATCAAACCACTACCGATCTTTTTAACAGGTTTAGGATCAAACCGCTACAAATCCTTTTACGGATTCAGGATTAAACCACTCTCACAATCTCAAAGTGTTCTCACACCTTATTACAAAATCCCAATAAAATGAAAGTTGAAGTAAAGTTCCCAAAAATATTACAAATTCTCTCAAAGAACAGATAAATTAAAGTTTAGCGCAGAAATAAAATTGAATCTCTCACAAGAAGGTGGATATAAAATGAAGCTTGAGAGAAGACAACACAATGGGGGGTTTGGAGAGAAAAATTCAGCACTTAAAATCTATGTTATTTTTTAGAGGAATGATGCTGAAATTTAAAGGATTGTTAGCCTAAAGTGAATTTTAAAGCTGAAATTAAATTTGGTCATTAGATCAACATAATGTAAATCAAATGTGAGAATTTAATGGATAAAAAAAGAAGAAAATAGGCTAGTTGTTTTTGAAAAAAAATAGAAGGAAAAAGTCTTTGGTAGGGCTCGAATTCGTGCTGTAACAACAACAAACATTTGCATCCCGCACATGTCAAAGTTTCTAAATTTCGCTTAATTTTCTTTTGATCATAACTTCTTCATCTGACATCTGATTTGAGTGATTCAAAATGCGTTGGAATTGTCTTTTGAGCTCTACGTTGTGAACACTTAAAAACGCTAAAATCATCAATAAATTTAAATTGTTTGTTATCATCAAAACATATGGATAATTGAAGCTCATAAAGCTAATACTTTTAACATGTTAAACCTAGTATGAATGCATTCAACCATACCTTTAATCTCAGTAATAGACACTGTTTACATTAGAAATCACTTATGATTTATTCATATAGGCACAAAGATGTATTCATATAGTAGTTATAAATTTCATGGAAACTCAATTATGAAACAACATAATTAGACTTTATGATTATTTCATACTGATTCATACATAGAATTATGAGTGAACAAAAAAAATCAAAAAAGCGATGAATCGGACCGAACCAACTGGTTCGGTTCGATTACTAAGAGGGAATTGGCTGGTTCAGTCATAAAAATTTTAAAATAGAAGTTTTTTAGTTCAGTTCGATTTTCATTTTAAAAAACTACAAAAAACTGAATCGAACCTAGGTTCGTTATTTGTGTTTATATTTTATATATTTTATTATATATATATATATATATATACCTAAAAAAGTTTTAAAAAATAAAACCCCAATGTAAATTTTCTCTTCTCTTCTTTCATCTTCCATTTTCTCTCTTCCCTTTCGTTTCCATCTTCTCTTCCCCACCGGCCACTTCTCTTTTCCTCTCACCACGCCATTGTTGCACCTCCATTGCAAGATTTTCGCACATCCACCGCGTCATTTTGCACCTCCACCGCCCTGTCTTGATCTCTCTTTTAGGTATGGTATTATCTCAAGTTGTATAGAGCTCCACTTTCTTTCAGTCTGCCTGTAGATTTCTGCTTATGGATTTTTGGTTCTTTTTGAACTTCTCTTTTGGTGTAAAGATAGTGATTTGAGAGTAATGTTAATGTTTATTATATATATATATATATATATACCTAAAAAGGTTTAAAAAAAATAATACCCTAATGTAAATTTTCTCTTCCATGCTGCTTTTCTTTCCCTCCCATCTTCTCTTGCCCTCTTTCATCTTCCCTTTTCTCTCTTCCCTTCCGTTTCCATCTTCTCTTCCCCACCGGCCGCTTCTCTTTTCCTCTCACCATGCCATTGTCGCACCTCCATCGTGTGATTTTCACATATCCACCGCGTCGATTTTGCCCCTCCACCGCTCTGTCTTGTCTCTTTTAGGTATGGTATTATCTCAAGTTGTATAGAACTCCACTTTCTTTCAGTCTGCCCGTAGATTTCTGCTGATGGGTTTTTGGTTCTTTTTGAACTTCTCTTTTGGTGTAAAGATAGTGGTTTCACAGTAATGTTAATGTATGATGTATTTGTTTTTTCCATGATTCTGTTTCGATTTTCAAAAAAAAAGAAAAATGCCCCATAATGCCCAAACCGATGGTGAACTAAACTGATCGGTTTTCAGATTTTTTTTCCCTTCGGTTCGGTTTGGTTTTCGGTTAGGCTTAAAATCGACAAATCGAACCGATATTCACCCCTACACAGAATATACAAATTTACAAATCTTATATCATATGATATAGACTACAGTACATTCAATCTCCCTTTTAATATGTTTCCCATTCGCATTCAAATAAAACCATGTTTTATTTTCAATCCTAGTCTGAATTCATTCAAGCTAACCTTCAAATGATAGAGAAGATTCCTGATTTTCAGGCGTATGAATCACACGTGTTGGGCAGTTTATAAAAATCCTTTTTTTTTTCACTAAAAAGAAAGCGCCTTAGTGGTGGGTAAATAACGCGTCTCCTATGTAGTTATCCTTTGTTTTTTAGTTCAACATGTAGAAGTGACAATTCAAACCTACAACTTATTAGTTGGAGAGATTTATTTTAACCAATTAAGCTATGCTTAGTTTGGCCCAAATGACCTAAACCTCCCAACTTAATCTCAAGATTTACATTCCCAAGCTTTGAACCCACGTGTGCCTCCTAAAAAGTTTTCATTTAACCCTACTCTTGAACAAAAATATTTTAACACTTGCAACAATCTCAACAAATCTGTTTTTGTAGGAGTTAAAAGCGATCAAGAAAAATTTTAATTGTTTGAAATAATTGATATTACTAATTACCTAATTTACAAATGACATGAATAGTTGTTTTTAAATTTTTCCTTAAAAATCTATTATTTCTCTTGGTAAAAATTAAAAATTTTAATTACATCCTTCCATACATACATACATAAACATATACATACACACACACACATATATATATATATATATATTCACGTTTCTGCTCCTACATTTTCCTATAATATTCTATAATTAAAATTGAAATGAAATTTTGACTGATTAAAAAGCAATTGTTTTTCTCAAATTTTTACCAAATAATTTGGAATAAATAGAATGATTTGTAAATTACATCAAATAAATTCTTAAATAATTATCTTATAACAAATTTACAAATCATATATCAATATAAAAATAATTGAAATAATATCAAATCTAGTAACAATAGCTAAATCACAATAATTAACACACTGCAACCTACTTTTTAAGCTTTAAAAGTAAAATTTACCAAACACAAATTTACATGACATAGCTGATTTTTCTAGAAGGTTACAAGTAATTATTTTAACATCTACAATACTCCCAAACTAAGCTTGATAAGCCTCTGCTACCGTCCAACTGACCAGCTCATCTCCATAACCACCGCAGCAGTCTCAAAGGAGAATAGGCTGTTTCTTCAATAAAATCGTTCGCCTATAGAAAAAAGTCAATACATGTATGCGCAAGTTGCATCAATATTTACAAATTGCCATTTTAAAAAAGGGAAAGATGAAGCAACCACCTAATGAAGAGCATGCCAATCTAAGATGCAACTTATTGAAGAGTAATACACTACAGAAGCGATATAACAAAGACTGCCCCAACTTCCCTTGGATTTGGCATGTTGCAACTTGGATACAAGAAATTGCATCCACAATCTGGAGAACACAGCAAAATATCATCCAAACTACTCATCTGAGCCAGAGGCTTCTCTTCTTTCTGGACATTCATCAACATCCTGCAGCTCATCCTCACTGAACATGCTTCCATCACTTGAATCAGACAGCAGCCCGACATCGTCGTCGGTAAACATGTCCGTCTTACGTCGCTTCCTAATATCCTTTATACCTTTTCCTTGAAGAGACAATCTTCGTTTTCGAGTGTTCCTCTTTCGCTTTGGAAACTCTTCTTTTTGGGACTCGAGGCCTTTAACTTCTGTAATTTTCACTGTTCTCCCTTTACCGTATTCACTATCCTCAGATTCTTCAACATCAAATTTACGCCTTTTCCTACTTGAATTTGTCTGACATCGAAAAATGTCTCAAAATTAGATTTCCTCTATTAGAAACAAATATGACAGCCAGGTGGAATAGTTAACTGAATAAAACTTTCTTTTCTGAAAGGAAACTGAACGTAACCTAAACAATTGTTCAAAATATAAGATCATAGAACTTCCCTGATTTAAATATCAGAATTCTAATTCGACACTCATTATATAAGCCAATATAAATTCCAGCTAGTCAAACTATGTCAGGCAGAACTCATGCTTCCATAACTCAAAAGGCAGTTCTTATTGTTGTAGTTATTTTGGGTGGAACCAAAGTGTGGATTAGGTTAATTGCTCCTTACTTAAATCTAAACTAATTACAATCTGATCTTACACCATTTAAAAAATTAAATACTGCATGTTAGAAGCCAAGTTATGTGAACCATCCATTTCCAAGATTGAATTTTAAAAACTTAATTTCAACGTAATGTTAGCACTTACAAATTTCTTTGAGGTCTCGTAGGTATTCAAAAAGTTATTCCTTTGGATCTCTTTGTGTAACCACCAAGATCAAAATTGATCGACCTCCAATGTGAAAGTAGAATAAAGAAAAGATTAGCAAAAAACAAAAAACATGGCAGAAGTGTTTAGGTAACTTCGTAACTTGGAGTTTCAAGGTTGGATCGATATTTGGTACATCCGTTTACTTGTTTCAAACTAGAAGTATGTTAGTCTCATGCGCTACATAAAACCCCACTCCTTTTACTAACATACAAACTTCTACAATTTTTTTTAATAAGAAGCCATTTTTTTAACGACCATACGTTGGTCTCGTAGTCAAATAAGAACCAATGTAAATAATAAAGAACTTCAAAGGGATGTGTTCAAGCCATAGTGACTAGCTACTAAGGAATTAATATCCTAAGAGTAACCTTGGCAACTAAATGTAGTAGGACCGGATGATTGTCCCGCCCGAACACTCATGCATGTAATTTTTTTTTAATGAGAGACAATTTTGTTGATGAATAAGACTATGGAGGGGGAGAAAAGCTCCCAACTTAGAAAGAATTACAAAAGAGAATGGAAACCAGAGGAAATAATGCTGGGACTAAACTACGGAAAAGAAGAGTAAGGTAGCACCAGTGAGCAGCTACCCAAAAATCTCGTCCCGAAAGAGAAATTTCTATAGCGAAAAAAGTCTGTTATTTCTCTTGTACCAAGTCCACCAAAAGAAGGCTCTTATGATGTTCAACCAAAGGGTCTTCATTTCGTTGAATGGGTGGTCGCCAGAAAAGAAAAGGTTTCAAACATCCAAGGAGACTGTTTATCTAATTTGTAAGGTGACACCAAAAACTGGATGCCCAAAGCAGTGGATGAAAAGGTAATTAAGTGATTCACTTTCAAACATCCAAGGGGACTGTCCATCCAATTAGTAAGATGCCCAAATCTTTACAACGTTACGGTATTTGTCTTCCCAAACCCAATGGCACAGATTAGGATCAACAAAAGAAGCCTCTTTATTAACATCTAGGAAGGACTTTACACAATATGTTAGAAAAACAAGCCTCCCATATTTCCACAATATAATGTAAAGTCCTTCCTAGATTGGGATTTTGTTCACATTCCCAACATTCTTTCCTCAAACAATAGACTTTCGAGTCTCCACCAACATAATCACAAATCCATATACTATCTGCACATGGCGAGCTTCTTCTTATCCAAGTCCGTCTTCTCTAGAGCCCATCTGTTAGAATGAGCTCAACAATGGATTACATTGTAGACTTCTCGTGGCCGACCACTTCTTATCACAACTTAACAATTCTCCTCTCAAACAAAGATCTATCAGGTCTCCCTTCAACTATTTTTCTATCATAGCACGTTGTCTTGTTCGATAGACCATAGACCGCAGTGTTGGGATAGTTTGGACTCATCCCTTTTGTTCAACATCTTAGAATTTATCCACAACTTCATGACTCTCTCCGAGGCCAGCTACTTTTTTATTATCGACATTCAAGAATTCCATCCATACAACTAAATTTAGGTCATAACTACAATACCACTTGTTAGGAAAAGTTTCTTTATATTTCTACATTGGTATGATATTGTCTACTTACATGAATTTTCTTTTGGTTTCGCCCAAAAAGCCTCATCGAATGAATATGTTATCCTAACTTACAGGATCTTCTCTTCTAATTTCCATCATGCTAAAGAGACCAAAAGTAGCACAATTTTAAGTCCATTTAACGTCGAAGGAAGAGTAAAATGGGCGACCAAATTCATAAAGGAGATCACTTCGTTCTTCTGAATTCGAAGTTGCAAGAAGCAAAAGAGGGAACCCAAACTTGGCATATAGTTTAGGGAAGGAGCTTCCCCTTCCAAGCATGCTTGACTTTATCATTACCAATAAGAAAGTTGATTCTAGATGCTCAGATCTTATGAGCTTGAGGATCTCTCCAAGGACCCTAAAATTCTTTTTTCAGGAAGCATAAACATCGGTTCTTGGGATTTCTCCAAGGACCCTCAACACTTTTTTTCAAGAAAACAAAAACATTTTTTTGCTTGGGATCACTCCAAGGACCCTTAACATCTTAGTAGAACTAAAATTAAGGAGAGACCACTCATCACCTTCAATCACACCATATTTAGCAACCACTACTTTTCTTGGAAGGGTTTCTTTTGTATAAGAAACCTCCAAAACCATTTAGAAAGAGGAGATTTACTTTGATTGACAAAATCTTCAAATCCTAACCTCTAAGTGGGAGTTTACCCTTATTCCAAGCAACGAAATGAAAGACTCCTTCAGACTACCATACTAGTAGAAATTCATCATAGTCTTCTTAACAAGCGATCTTTGTAGGCATTCTAAAGGTGGATAGAAGAAAATTTTAAATATTAGAATGACCGGTTCTTTGCCATGGACTATTACATCGGGGTTATCGCTGGAGTTCATGATACGCACCCAAACCACGGCGCCTGAATACGCCCTTAGGCCCCTCACAAAAGCCTAAAAAGTTTATCAATATCCCAAGGCTTGTCAAGTCCAACTGTACCATGAATTTTTTTTTTTTAACAAGAAACAACTTCCCATTGAAATAATGAAAAGATACAAATGTTCAAAAGATAACAAGGAAACAACTCCCAAGGGGAGGAAATAAGAAAAAAAATTAAACACGAAAAGTAAAAGCACTCCAATTAGAACAAATATCAGAAGGAGAGAACGAATCAAAAGCTTTGCAAAGAGAACACCAAAGAGAAGCCTTAAACTTGGCAAGCTCAAAACATTCCTCATGACGCCTGAACCTATCTTCAAAAGTTCTATGATTGCGCTCAAGCCAAATCTCATACGTAATAGCTTTATTAGAATTAATCCATAAAAGAGAACAACGCTTCTGAAATTTGGGGCCGCACAACAGCCGCTGGAAGTTGTCCTTAGAATCCAAGGAGAAAACCCAACTCAAATTATAAGCCCGAAATGAAGAAGACCAGCAAAATCTTGCGAACTTGCACTGAAACAAGATATGAACTTGACTTTCCGAATCCTCAAAGGAAAGAAGACATATTGAGGGCAACAAATCCAAATTAGAAAGCTTCCGCTGAATATAATCTGTTGTATTTAGGTGGCCAAAAGATAAAATCCAAGAGAAAACAGAAACTTTCTTTGGACTTTTAGACTTCCATAACCCAGAAAAAAGCTCATTTGAAATACTTTGAGAAGAAACCAAGGAAGCTACCAATGATTTAACCAAAAAATTGCCTGAACTTTCCAAGTTCCATGATATAGAATCCTCCTTATCCTTCAAAGAAACCAAAGATAACGAGGAAATCAAAGCAGAAAATTCCGTGAATTCAACTTCCTTCAAGGCTCTTCGAGTCGAAATCTCCCAAGATAAAATAGAAGAGTCTCAATTATCATGAAACAAAAAGGATGAGAAACCACCTTATATAACTCTGGATAAGAAAAATGAATTAATGAAACCTATTGACTTTCAGCCCCTTCCTCTAAATCCCTCTACGACCAAGGTACGATTTCTAATCCGATCCATTTCTAATGCCCATGGCCCACCAGCTACCCATCAGTCTTCCCTTAGTTTCTCATCCAAACCTCAATTGTAGTTTTTCCTCACCTTCCCTCCATCGACCAACATCCCTCCTTGCTAAGTCTAACAATTGGAAATTTTGATTTGACCAATTTAATGATCATGAGTTTTATCTTTAGATTTTTATTTGTGATTGTTAAACCTCATTTCTTTCCATGAATGTTTATTAACTACCTACATATTTCTGTATTTTTAAAATAGCGTGCCTTAAAAAAAATAAATAAATAAAAACTTCTACTTAAACTCTAGAGGGCTATTGCACTTTAGCGTGCCTCGAACTTTAAAAAACACGAGAGTAGATAAAAATCCAAAACCTAATTAGCCAATACAAGCCCACCCAGTACCCAAGAGGATACTAGACGATGGATACTCCATAATAGTGGCTACAACTTCATAGGAAGCTCTCTCACTCCATACCTTATTGAAGATGCTCGCCTAGGATGTCATTAGGCAATGGCCATGTGCTTCACATCACCCCTCATGCGCCTTGAAAACACTAGTAAAAGTAATTTGGAAAGCCATTACCTCCTTTTTTTTTTCCACAGCCCTTGTGTTGTTGCCAAGCTCTTTCATTCCTTCGGCTTGGACGCATTCTTCTGTTAGTCCTCTAATCTAGAAGGTTTATTCTAGGAAGGGAAAAATTTGCAATGTGGCCAATTCTCATGTTTAGAAGCTTCAGTTTTATTTAGTTTTCCTTTTAATATTTTGAATAAGGAAGTTACAACTTCCTTAGTTAGTTATGTTAGTTCCCCCCTAGAGAGTTACAACTTCCATAGTTAGTGATGTCGGTTTATCCTTTTAATATATTGTATAGTTTATGTATAGTCTGCTTGGTAACTTTTGGTGGTTCTAAGGATATTTTGGGAGAGAAGAATGATTGTCTTCAATTGATCATAAGTTTAGGTTGTAAATTTTTGTGAGTTCCATCTTATAAAAGGATACCTATCAAATAGGTATCAGAGCACGTTTCAATTGGGAAAAATTGACGAAAGGTTTGAAGTGGTAGGGAAAAAGATGGGAGAAATGAGTGGGAATCTAGGTTGCCAACCAAGGTTGGAGCAAGCAATCGTAGGACTCAAAGAAAGACATTGGAAGAATCTCGCTAGCATTAAAAGGAAGTCACTCAAAAAAATGTTGTGCCATCAAACATCGAAGCAATGCAAAATACTTATCATAAACTCGATTTGGGAAAATCTTTCGCAGCTTTACTGATTTGGAGTGAAAAGAAAAGACTTCGAGTGAGATTGCCAAGTGTCGTTGTTAAAAGGTAGAAATGCCCATCTTTGACAAAATAGACCTGAAATCTTGGATTTCTACAGTTCAATGATATTTCGAAATTCACCAACGAACTAAGGCAAAAAAATTATTGGTCTCTGTTGTTAGCTTTGATGGAGATGCCTTGAAGTGCTATCACTGAGTAAATCATCGCAAACAATTTTTAAGTTGGGCTAAGTAGCGGTTATTAATTCGATGATAGGCCTCCTATTAGGAATGTGTAAAATAGGAAGAAGAAACGTGCAAGGAAGAAGGATGGGGGTATTAATGTAAATGTTGATAAGTAGTTAGCTAGACGTTAGAAAAGGGGAGGGGACCATTTTGTAATTAGATTCTCTATTATGAAGGGAAGGGAGAAGTGTGGTCTAGGGTATGCTTTTGTTGATTTCTCTCATAGAAGAGTAAGGAAGTGAGGGGGGAAGCTTTGTCACCTCCCCTGACAAGAGTTATATTACATAAATAATATACCAGCTCCTATCATTTGATTTCGCTCCTCACAAGAGGGAAATTCCCATGAATAGTTCCTTGCGATTAAACAAGAGAGTTGTGTTGCATATTATTGTAAACGATTTGAAGCCATGGCTGGTCTTTTACCTGACATATTTGTTCAAAGATGTTTTTCCTTTATCCATTGTTTATGATCGTGATAAAGTGTTTCTTAGTCATGTTTTGAGTGAATTGTTTCTTTTACATGGAATACAACATCTTATCATCCCCCAAATTAATGGTCATATGGAGGTGGTTAACCAACGTTTGGAATCCTATCTACGCTATTTTTGTCATGAGAAACCGAAGCAGTGACAATTGTGGCTATCTTCGGTTAAATATAGGTATAATACTACTTTTTATTCCTCTATCGACACTACTCCTTTTCAAACAATGTACGGTCGTGCTCCACCAACTTTGTTGTGCTGGTCAGCACTACTGTTAATTCTACCTGGGATCAACAATTACTTGCTAGGGATCAAGCTCTAATGGATCTGAAAGCCCATTTGCATTTGGATCGTGCCCAATCCAAAATGAAGAAGAAACTAGATAAAAATCATCCCAATGTGGAGTTCAAGGAGGGTAACATGGTACATTTGAAGCTTCGCCCCTATCGTATGGCTTCCTTAGCCCAACGTTGTAATGAGAAACTAGCACCGAAGTACGTTGGTATTTTTCTTATTCTAGTGGCTTATGAGTTAGAACTTCGACCTGTCGCACAGATACATATGATTTTCCACATCTTTCAACTACAAAAGGCACTTGGTATCATTCCACAAACCTTTTTTTCTCATCTAGCTCCAAATTTAGAGTGGAATGTTCAACCAAAAATAGTTTTCAAGATCTGTCAAAATGTGTCTACCAGTTTATGGGAAGTGTTTAATCAATGGGAAGATTTACCATCTTGCGATAATTCTTGGGAGCTCTTAGACTTTGTTTGTCACCAATTCCTTGTTTTCCACCTTGGGGACAAGGTGCCTTTTGGCCCAGGAGTAATGTTAAACCTCCAATCCAAAAGGCTTATTCTAGGGAGGGTAAAATTGGCAATGTAACCAATTCTCATGGTTAGAAGCTTCGATTTTATTTAGTTTTCTTTTTAATATTCTGAATAACGGACTTACAACTTCCTTAGTTATCTTAGGGAGTTACAACTTCCTTAGTAATGTTACATCTTTTTATATACGGTATCTTGGTGTCTGTGTGGTCTGCCTTGTATTTTTTGGTTGTTCTAAGGATATTTTGGGAGAGAACGATGATCCTCTAGAATTGATAGTCAGTTTAAGTGAATTACATCTTATAAAAGGAAACTTATCAACTTCCCAAAAGGGTGCAAAGTCACCATCTCCCACTTGTTGGACAGGTCTCCTTTTAAAGAACAAACACTTGTCCTATGATCCAGTTATGTGAAAGCCAATCTTAGTCTCGAGACGAACCAGAGAATTCTTAAAAGGGTTCCAAAGACTAATCTTGAGGATTTTGGGGACCTTGTAAAAATCTTTGCTTACACTTGGTGCTATCTCCAGATTTTGTAATTATGATCTTGTGAATATTGTAACCAATTGGGAATCTTTATTATAACCCTTAGATTCAGTGGAAATACTCCCCCCCCCCCCCCTCCCCCAATAATTTTTGTAAGAGCTTCTTTCATCAATATAAGTTCGGCTTCTTTTAAAAAAAATTACTCACTCTCGATGTGATTAACTCTAGTCGGAAGGAATTTCTAAATGTTTGGGTAATTTCCACAGTGAATGTTTTTCTATGGCATGGTTAGTATTTGGGGGAGTGGTATGTCTAAAGGAAATCTTTGTAATCATTTAATTTAATCAATGTATCTTGTATGAGTTGTTTTTGTTTAAAAAAATCTGAGTCAAATATCCTACAAAGGTTCTTGAATTTAAGACATGTAGCTAATTTTGATCGTTCTGTCATCGCATCATTCTGCTCCCATCTATGAAAATAAAGGATTTAAAAATTTCTTACGAGAAAACTGTTGCAGACAACTAGCAATGGCTGAAAGACAAATCACAGGCATACCTTTGGACCGCGGTCAACCAATCGGGCCCACTCGTGTCGGTTTCTTAGACAATCAAGAACAGCTTGTGAATGACTTGAATAAGCATAGCGCTCTCCATTGTGCTTCCTCAAGTTATGCCAGTGCTGCAAAGAAAAATAGCAAAGCAGGCAATTGCATCAAGAAAAAAAAAAATCTTCTATAACACATTGAACAAAGAAGCAAATAGGGATGTATATATATAAACATTAAAATAAATCAATAAATAAAAACTGCTTGTTGGAAGAAACCGTACAGGCAAAACGGCATTACATAGTTCTTCATAAGTCATGCGCCTTCCTTTGCTCATAATCTCATTAATCAAGCCTATTTAGAAATAAAATTAGAACACGAGACAAAGATGTTCAAAATTGTAAAATTAATTAATTTTATGGAAATGAGAAGAAAAATTGCATGCATACAATTCAATTCACACACATACCAGGTAAAGTGTGATGAACGGGACCTTCTCCAACTGTCCCTGTGTCATCATCAGATGTGTTCCTTGGTGAATTACGTATAGATGAATTATTATGATCATTTGCCTCCAATGATGAAGATGGGCCACTACTTGCAGTATTTGCAGCATAGGTTGAAAGAACACTTTTTTTAAGAGTATTCAATCTTGTAGGAGATCCATTTTCTTCCCTCTTAGCTGCATCGCCAGAATTATTTGTCTCTTGCCTTCTCTGGTCAGGGGAAGACAGAACTTCCTCAGTTCTTTTAGCATCATCATCAGGCTCACGGGAACTGCGAAATGCATCTCTCAAGGTATCTTTGTTTTTCATTCTAGAAGCCTATAAAATATATGACAACAAATATGATAAAATTACCCTTAGCATCAATACATCTGCACATCTAAAAATAGAACTGATTGGTACACATATTCATAAGAGGAAAATATGTGCATATATTTTACCGAAGCATGATCTCTTCCCCTAGAAGAAGAAGTACGTTTTATTAGCATGCTCGTTGCATTTGGAGAACCCAACTGTGGTGAGCTGCCTGTCTGACGCAACCGTGGTACGCGAGGTACTCTAGGTGAACTATTGAGCTCTTGATGCAAAAGGAAGGCAAGCTGCCAGAAGCCAAAATAATTATATACACGTAAAGTCATATCAAAAGGCCATTAACAGAAATCAATAAGAGATTGAAAATTTTAAAAACCTCTTCATCACTCAGCACAGCAGGTGGGTTTGTAGTTGATGGGGGATACATAGTTGTCGTGAGACGCTGATTAACCTTAGATGGAGGATGAAAGTTCGTATGATTAGACTTGTCACCCCTTTGTGGCAAACATGAGCCTGAAATCTTGTTTTGTGCAGTTAAACCCTTATGATTGAGATGCGACTCAATGGAGTCACTGTAGCCCGAACTATCAGATACATTATGTACCAAAGATGTTTTAACCGTTGGGAGCACAACAGACTCTTTTAAGTGCAATGAGGTTCTTTTTGAAATAGGATCTTGCAAGTCCCTCACAGAGTATAATGAATTGGCAGCAGCATTTAAGCACTCTTTTGGATGTTCTTTAACTCTTCTCCTGGGCAGTTTATCCCTTTCTTCATCTCTGTCAACATCATTTGAAGAACATTCTTTCCTGTTGCTACCACAACTTCCAGACACTGCTTCGTGTTTGGCAGCACTACCTTCTAGATTTTCAGGATCTGCAGGTGTTAAATCATTCGATAGAGAAGGTTTAGAAATTATAACGCTTGACGATGCAGGGGAAGATTTTCCAGCGCAGAGTACTGGTTTGTGTTGACTAGGTACATGATGGGGTAAAACCATTCCACCTGATTTTGATGGCTTTTCAGCACCAAATTCAGAGCCATTTTGGGGTTTCAAAGAACTAATATGCACTGAAGTGCTACCTTCTGACCAATCCCACTCCTGTTTGAACTCACGTGGATTACTACATGGTTCATCAGCCTTCCCAAGACGATAATTGCTAGCAGCTTCAGAACTTCTGCTGAGTTCTTCTGTCTTGTGGCCACCCAATTGTGAACCACACATTGCACCACTAGAATTCACCTTAAAACTCTCAAGCATAAGATCATCATTACATTTCTGTGGCTCTATGGCATCAGCATGTGACAGTGCCTGGAAGTTCAAGGCTCTTCCAGATGCACCATGTTGCTTATCTATTTTCAATTTAACATCTGTCTGCAATGAATCTATTGAATTACCACATTTAACATCTTGATGAATCTGATCATCCTTCATTTCAAGTCCAGTGCTGGCTATACCTTCGACAGAAGTATTCACATTACTCCTAGAAGTTCCTTCAATACTATCGTCTGAATTTTCAAGAGATGTACCACCTCCCTGCAGTTGAATAAATATGATTAAGAGTTGCAAAACATTTCAGTTTTCTTAATCAAAATTTGGTTTCTATTTTTTCACAAACCAACATTCTTGAAATATTCAAAAACTTGCGTACTTATCTTCTACATTTTTCCCATTATTTCAGAATAACGCCATGAATTGGTAAAGACATAATAGAACAAGGGGGGAGGACAAAAAACCAACCCGAACCGTGACTAAGGATATTACAAAAAACTGTGTTTTAGTGAAGACCCAGAGTATACAATAACTATAACTCCTTGGTGTTGTAACCACGTAACTATAAGATACTACAAACTCCTTGGCATTAGAAAGCCACCCAAGAGCAACAAAAAGAATCGCTCTATATACATACCACACCTCTATGAGATCTCTATATGATAATAAGATTTCCTCTATACTACTCTGAAGGAGAGTTACCTATCCAATCATTAAATAGCAGATAATTTTAGCATTATTGTCAAGGAAAAGCCCATAGAACATTTGAAAAATACAAGGGTAGAGTCGTATGGATAAGTGAGGTCCACAAGTTACACCACAAAATACAACCCCACAAAAATGTGGACCCGAGCCTTCCCTAACCTTCTCATAAACAAAAATATATCATTAGTCTTTGCATCAGCTAAAGATTAAAAAGTCTTTCTTTCAAATGAACTTCAAGAAGAAGTTTATACGGAGCAATCACTTAGATCGGTTGCTAGGGAGAGAATGAGGGAGTCTACCACCTTTGCAAGGGTTAAAGCAAATCTACAAGTATGATTCAAAAAATTTAATCCAGCAATTGAAAATTTTTGAATTTTGAATAATAAATCTTCAATTTTTAGACAACAAAATTTCCATCAATATTGAATTTTTCTTCCACCCGTAGAACTCATCACTGAATTCTATTCAATTATTAACAACATTTAGGCTTCTTTAGAAAGAACCACATTAGGATATCGTTTTTCAAAAGAGTAGCATTAAATACATGCTTACTTCAAATTTCCAACAATTCTTTTGAAAAGCAAAAGAACCTTATACCCTGAGGCATCCCTCAAAGCAAAGCAAAAGAAGGTTTAACTTGAGGTTTGTGCCTCAAGTGAAAGACACATGCACCTCGTGCTATGCTTGTCTCAAAGCAAGGCAAAGGAAATTAACTGAAGGTTTGTGCCTCAAGTAGAAGACACATGTGCCCAGTGTTTTAAAAAGTCCATTGAGTCGCACGCCTCGATGCTAGGCGCTGTTAATGAAGCCCAGCTAAGGTGCACACCTCCACGCTTGGGGTGTGTGCATCAAACTAACGATAGGAGTAGTTGACTATTGAATCTAACTTTTTTCATTATTTTCATTTTCGTATTTGTAAAAGTGAAAAAAGAAAGAGACCCAATTCCAAGTTCCAAGTTGTTCAAGAATAGTAGCGTTGAGTTTCTCGACCTTTAGCCTTAAGATTAGTCAATTCTATTTCTCATTGGGGGCAAAGGAAGGGATATAACTTAGCGGTAGAGTGTCGTATTGATGTGGCAGAAATCATCAGTTCAAGCTTGATTGTCCCTAAACCCAACGTGAATTTTTTATTTTTACTTTCTCCCCTTCTGTTATCAAATGAGAATGGATAAGAGGCTCGTGGAATTGATGCGAAGGGGTGGGAATGGCTATATTTCTAGTAGAGAACTCCAAGGAAATATGAAGTGCATGGATACAAGTTATGCCTTGGAATGAAAGACAATTTCAAATTAGTTTGATCTACGAACCATGAAGCTCTAAGTAATGCAATCATGAATCTCTTAGAGAATTTGATCATAACTCAGAATGAACGTTGGCGATATGCTTAACACATGCAAGTCAGAAGGAAAGTGGTGTTTCCAGAGACAGATGGATGAGTAGCATGTCAGAACCTGCCTTTGAGAGAAAAACAGTAGTTGGAAACGACGGCTAATACTTCATACGCTAAGGAGCAAAAGGAGGAATCCGCCCTAAGAGGGGCAAGTGTCTACTCAGCTAGTTGGTGAGAAAATAGCTTACCAAGGTGATGATCAATAGTTAGTTCAAGAGGATGATTAGCCACACTAAGACTGAGACACAACCAACCTATTTTTATTTTCCTTTTCCATTTTTTAATATGTCTAGCTTTTAAAATGAATATTCTTAAAAATATTCATTTTTTCTCAACAATCTCGAGCAAAAGCTCAATTTTATTAAACTTTTCATCATCTTATTATTTGTAATACAATATTTCTTAACATAAATTTGTTTACATTTTTCTATTGTGCGCCTAAAAGAAAATCTATCTTTTTACCTCGCAGGGCTATTGCGCTTTTTGTTTCTTTAAGAAAAAATGAACCATCTTTTAATTGAGAAAAAATGAAAGAATATTACAAGAAAGCCCACGTAAAAGGAACCAAAAAAAAAAATAGACTATCGTTCCTTTCAATCCAAAGATCCCACAAACTGCAAGCCCACACAGAGGGCGCCTTAGTACATCTCGAGCATTTAAAAACGTTGCATGTGCCTCTAATGCTATGCTTCCTACATAAAACCAGTAAATGCAATATAAATACTTATGGAAAAGACTAACACACCTGTTTCATGGCAACATTTCCAACATCTTTCTTAGCTAAGAGGGACAGTGCATCACCCTCAATTCTGATGGAATTTTCAACTGCCAGAGCAACTTCAACTCCATTTTCTTCCTTTGGTTCAACTGCAGCTGCACGTGCATTGACACTTTTGCTTTTAGATATCTCGGAAGAACAGATATCAGGAGAGAGCTCAAAAGTGTATTTAGGATCATCATGATTTTTATTTGCTGCATCATATGCATCTGATGAAGATTCTCGAACCGCCATTTCCCTTAAACTCTTGTTCCTAGGATTTTCACTATCGGCCCTGAAGTACTTCAGATCTCTGTCTTGATAAAATGCCGATTGTTTTTCATCATTCATCGATGTAAACACTAGTAATAACAATAGAGAGAGAGAGAAAAATTATGCCTGATGTGAAAAACTGAAGACACTTCCCAGATAATGATTTAAGATATCAATTAAGAAAGTATGAAGATGAAAATACCTATTTTAGAAGTATGATCAATTCTCTTTTTCATGTTTGTCACCTTATCTGAGGGGGTAGACTTCATCTTCCCAGATTGATCTTTTGATACCAAATAATCTTCCTTTTTGCACTTACCAGAATGTAGTATGAGAGGTCGAAGAAAGCTTCTCTCCCTGACACCATTCTCAGCACAATTATTCAAATTTTCACTTACACCCTGCTTTTCATTCAAAAACCCATTCCTGTCACATAAAACATCCCCAACTTTGCTTCTCATACCAATCAAAGCTGCCACAGGAGTGGCCAATACATTATCCTTGGACAAAGAAAAAAGGACACCAGCACCTTTGTCGGCAGGATTCTCATTTTTTTCATTATCTATAGTATCGCTCTGGTCCTCATCCCAGCAAGGAAACTCCCGGTACTGAAAACTAAATTTCTTTGGAACATACCCAGTGCAATTCCACAACTGCGGAGTAAATAACGACGACAACCCTCTAAATAAAGCAGGGTCACCACCTGGAATTCCATGAACATGAACCCTTTCCTCAATCGGTCTGTCAGTCCAAAGCCTAAACGGACGCTGGGATGGGCCATTACAGACATATGTACTCTCCATGCTCATGGTTTTGGTAGGAAGTTCAACCAATAACTGCGCAACCTCGGTCTCTTCACGATCATTCCTGTCGTTCCTGCCCTTACATTTGTCGCAAACAAAAATATCATCTCCCTTCACGTAACGCGAGCATCTAGTGTGCACCCAGACGCTACATTCATCGCAGTTAACCATTTCTTCCCCATCATCAAAATTGACCCCACAGATGCAATCCACAGTCCACGAACCATTGACCCAATCGTCTGGAGGGTCCATACTCTGAAGGCGATTAGACTGCCCCTTCATACCTATTTCAATGGCGAAATACTCTAATTTCCAAGTATTTCCAACAGGAAAGGTTTTGGCAAAAAGCGCAAACCCTAATTCAATTTCTCGATTCCGAGAGAACAATTCCAAAAGCCAGAGTGCAAGATTTTACGGAAGAAAAAACCAACAGTGTTCCAAAAAAGCCAAATAAGATTTATGTCGTTCCACTGGGTGCAACTGGAAATTGCTAAACAATCATGACGACGATGACAGAGAATACAAGATTTCTGCATTCGACAAAGGCCGAATGTGGTTGTAGAAGCAGAATCGCTCATAAATTTGATTCTAGAATAAAAAGCGATCCATGTGAAGGGTAAGAAGTCTTCTGCGGAACAAACCGGATTGGTAAACGAAGAGGTTCGGGCTTCCGTGTTGCAAGTTGCAACCGGCTCGGTGAAAACAAAGGGAAATTGACATTTTTGTCCCCTAAAATAAAAACTAATAATAATTTTTGCACCACAATTCATTTTAAATTTTTCTACACGTCTTGCTCACCTCTGATTCTTCCTATAAGTGAAAAGTCATTTTTGCCCTTCCTTTTCTACATCCCTATGACTAATTGCTTCCCCCTAAAAAAATTCATATTTCAATGATCTTTCAAAACCACTTTGGCCTAATCCCTCTTTCATTTCATCTTGTCTTCCTTACCGATTTCTCTCTCGTACTCATAATCTGTCTGCTTCCCTCTCTCTGATCTTACATTCCTCTTCCGCTTTTACATTCTCATTCCCTTTGCTTTTGCATTCCCCTTCTCATGCAGTCTTTGTTGCATTCGACATCGTCGTACAGTTCAAGTACGATGAACAAAACATGTTTTCTTTTCTTGGAAACTATTGTCATTGTGCACTGTTTTAATCATCATGCTTTCTATGTTGTTTGTATATGTAAAAAAGTAGGAATAAAATGTTGTGGAGTTTTTCTGCTTGATGAATGATGTTTGTTGTCATGTGAATTATTTTAGATAAGCTTCAATGTAGTTTTCGTTTATGTTTTTTTGTTTTGATATGGATTATTTTACCAAGTATTACAATTGGATTAAGAACAATAAATAAAAAAATTGTGGGTTGATGGTAGGTTCCATCTGAAATCAGTCCAAATGTTAAAGGAAAGGAAATTGGTAGGGAAAAAGCGTTATTTTGCCTTCTACCAGGTGATCGGTTTTAATCGAGATGAATGAAAATAATTCTTTTCGATTATGTTCCTATGCGATATTTCAACCAAGAGTAAGAGGGAAATCAACAATTTGGTTTGGTGTACATCTAGACCGGTTCATGGTCGAGATTAGTGAAAAATTATCCTTTTTGGTTACTTTCCTGTGAGATATTTCTACTAAAAGTAAGAGGAAAATTAATAGTTTGGTTCGGTGTACATCTAGACCGGTTTGTAGTCGAGATGAGTGAAAAATTATCCTGTTTTGGTTACGTTCCTGTGCGATATTTTTACTGAGAGTAAAAGAAAAATCAACAATTTGGTTAGATGTACATCTAGACCGGTTCATGTCGAGATTAATGAAAAATTATCTTTTCCAGTTATGTTTTGTTGGGAGTGCAACCAAAGTCTCACATTGGCTAGACAAGGAGAGGATCATGGGTATATAAGGGAGGGACAACATCTCCATAAGTATGAGGCCTTTTGGGTGAACCAAAAGCAACCGGTTCATGGTCGAGATTAGTGAAAAATTATCCTTTTCGGTTACTTTCCTGTGAGATATTTCTACTAAAAGTAAGAGGAAAATTAATAGTTTGGTTCGGTGTACATCTAGACCGGTTTGTAGTCGAGATGAGTGAAAAATTATCCTGTTTTGGTTACGTTCCTGTGCGATATTTTTACTGAGAGTAAAAGAAAAATCAACAATTTGGTTAGATGTACATCTAGACCGGTTCATGTCGAGATTAATGAAAAATTATCTTTTCCAGTTATGTTTTGTTGGGAGTGCAACCAAAGTCTCACATTGGCTAGACAAGGAGAGGATCATGGGTATATAAGGGAGGGACAACATCTCCATAAGTATGAGGCCTTTTGGGTGAACCAAAAGCAAAGTCATGAGAGCTTATGTCCAAAGTGGACAGTATCATATCATTGTGGAGATGTGGAGGGTACGTTTTCCCTATCACGTCCTGTGTGATATTTCTACTGAGAGTAAACGAGAGATCAATAGTTTGGTTCCGTGTACATCTAGACCGGTTCGTAGTCGAGATGAGTGAAAAATGATCCTTTTCAGTTATGTTCCTGTGCGATATTTCTCCCGACAATAGAGGGAAATCAACAGTTTGGTTCGGTGTACATCTAGACCGGTTTGAGTCAAGATTAGTGAAAAATTATCCTAGTTTACGTTTATCTATGATATTTGAACAGAGAGTTAGAGGTAAATGAGTTGTTTGTTTTGGTATAGATCTAGACCGGTTTGTAGTCGAGATTAGCAAAAAATTATCCTTTTCGATTACCTTATTGTGCAATATTTGTACTGAGAGTTAAAGGTTAATTAGTAGTTTGGTTTGATATAGATCCATACCAGTTTTTTAGTCGAGATTACTGAAAAATTATCCTTTCCAATTACGTTTCGGTGCGATATTTGTACCAAGAGTAAAAGGTGTTGGTTCCGTGACCTGGATTTGTTAAAAGTATTATATGTGTTGTTATTTGCTTTGAAACAAATTTCTTTAACTTGTTGCAGGCTTCCGAATGGAGATGGTAGCAAAGATCAACTCGTCCGAGTACTTCCAAGCCTCTCTCACATGATGCTCCCACGCAAGCAGTGCAATTGACAGCATCAAGAAGAAGCTGACTGAGAAGCAATTACACATGTTCAAGCAAACATGCTTCGGTCCATTGATAGAAATGGACCTAAGGTTTAATGGCCACCTAGTCTATTACTTCATTCTGAGGCAAGTTGAGGAGGTTGAAATACTTAATTTTGAAAAAATTTAAATGTATTTTATATGTTTTTACACATTTTCAAACTATTTTTTATAATTAAAAAATTCTAATTAGCATTTTTATTTTTATTAGTTAAAAGCAATTTTCGAAATTTTAACCAAACACTCCTAATTTTGGAAAAAAAAAACTTTTTTCTATTAATAAACAGTTTAAAAGTTATACCAAACACACTCTTAATGTAATGTGTCTCTTTTAGTAAATTAAGTGAGTCATATTAATGTTAAAATTTTTACAAAATCCATCAAATTAATTGGGTAAAAAATATATATTTTTGAAATTCAATGAATTTAATAAGAAAGAAAACCAAACTTCAGCATAAACAAGGTAAATTTCTCATTCAATCGATTCTATATGTTCTAGAGTACCATTTTTCTATTGCAAATGTCTTCCTAACCTTCAACATGTTCTTCTGCGTGAGTGTGTGCATACTTGCCCCCGTTACATCATACTCAAAAAAATTTGAAACAAAGACACCACAATCACCACTAACAACTTGCTGCAGAGCAAATGAAGCTCGAACTAACGTCCATGGATATGTCGCTGAGGTTTGTGGTAGGGCACCACTAGCTAATAGAAGGGACGGTATTACAACACACAGTGGTCTAAACCGTCCCATCAAAACATCATCATCCGTCGCTCGAATTAGAGAGTCCCTCACAATTATTTCATGGCAACGAATGTCAATACACATTAGAACCCAATGCTCATTCGCAAGGCTCACAGGTTCGTAAACCCTATGAACTTCAGCCTAAGGCGTTGGATAATACTCGAAAAGACTTAGAATATTGTCGCCCTATAGAATTGTCTATGGCAAAGCTTGTCATTTGCCACTAGAATTTGAACATAAGGCATATTGGGCACTCAAAGAATTAAATCTGACCACAAATGCTGGAGGAGAGTTGAGAAAGCTACAACTGAATGAGTTGGATGCATTGTACCAATTCTTTTATGAAAATGCCAAGCTATACAAAGAGAAAACAAAAAATTGGCATGATAGGAAAATTCATCCAAAAATGTTTGAAAAATGTCAAAAGGTTCTCTTATTCAACTCAAGGCTAAAATTGCTCCCTAGGAAGCTAAAATCTAAATGGTCTAGACCATTATTATTTTGGAAGTGTTCCCTCATGGAGCTGTCTCATTGATGGATGAAACGGATGGGAGAGTATTCAAGGTAAATGGTCAAAGATTAAACCATTACTATGGGGAGGACTTTAGAAGGACCATCACCTCCCAGAAATTGAGTGACCAACCTTGATGCAAGTGATGCAAGGAGGCAGTTAAGTTAGTTAATTTCATCTCTTCTCCTGTTTATTGTTTTTCTTTTACATTGCTATGTTGTTAAGTAGTTAAGGTCTCAGTTTAAGTTTAGGTAGTTTAGTTAGTTTGATTTATTGAACTCTTTGTTAAAAAGAAAAAGAAGAAAATAAATATCTCTTTTGCGTAGGAAAATTAAATGTACTGCAGCTGAATTTTCAAATTAAAAGAAATGAGAAGATCACGGGATGACAATAAGAGGGAGATTATTTTTGGGTAAAATTTTAATGTGTGATTAAGTGTGTAAGGGACTGTTTTAATGGCAGACACAGATTTGGGAAATCAAATCAGAAAAGATGTTGTAGACTGTGAGAATCGTTGCAGCATTGAAGGCAGATTTGGGGAATCAATTCCTCCAGCCGTTGGAACTTGTACCAAATGGGAAATTGGGAGTCAAATCTTCTTCATGCAAAGAAAATTGCTTTAGCATTTTGGGGAATAGCTATTTGCTGGAAAAAAGGGAGTAAATTTCGATATAATTTCAATTTCAAAATACAAATTTTCCATTTCCAATTTTGAATTGCATGCAGCTGTTCAACGAGAATCATGAAGCATAAATGACAGATTTGCCCCTAGTCTCAATCTATAAATAAAATCTCTCACTCTAGGTATGCTTCATCACCTTCAATTGAACATATTTTTGCATATCTTGTAAGCACTTTATTGCATCTAGCTCTCATCACCTTCACTGCACCAACATGGCCCCAAAACTGAAAACGTCTTCAAAAGCAAGAAAGGTAAGAGTGTTGAACCAAGTTCCCTCCTACAAGCCCTCCTCCAGTATCTAGACAAACAAGATCTTCGAAGGGAAAGGCCCCAGTTGTGGAAGAAATTGTGCACCCTGAACAAGCAAAACAAGAGCAAATTGCTGTAACAGAAGAAGAGCCACAACAAATTGATGTAGCATCAAAGGCCAGAACAAAAAGCAAGAAGACTAAAGGTAAGAAACTTGTAGTCCAAGAGCAAGCAGAAGTGGAGCAAATTGAGAAATTTGTAGCTGTTGGGGCTCATAAGAGATATGAGGAATTTAAGAAAAGGAAACTCCTCATGAAGATGGGATTCGAAATGCCACTACAAGACCTACCTGCTGCCATCTCCTCTGTGGTGATGCAGCACAATTGGATCGCCTTCTGTGCAAAGCCAGGGCCTGTGTATCATGAACTAGTAAGGGAGTTTTATGCCAATACTGATGCAAAGGAAGGATATCAGCTGGTGGTGAAAAGAAAAGTGATTGACTGGTCCCCAGAAGCTGTCAATGCACTTTACAACCTACCCAACTTTCTTAGAGCAGTCTACAATGAATTGTGAAGGAAATGGATGACACATTGCTGAGCAATGCATGGAGATCAGTAGGCCTCGATGGAGCACATGGAGCATTTCTGAAGAAGGAAAGAGAACCCTCTTTGGAGCACATCTAAAACCAGCAACAAAATTTGTGGCTCTACTTCCTCAAGCACAGGATTCTACCCACCACCCATGACTTTAGTGTTTGAGCTGAGCGAGTCTTGCTCCTTCATGCCATCATTGAGGGAATGGGAATAGACATAGGCAGCATAATATCACCTGAGATTTATGGCTATTTTAGGAAATCTACTGGGAAGTTATTCTTTCCTAGCACAATCATAGCTCTTTGCTTGAAAGCTGGAGTTCCTGTAGGAGATGCTAAGGATCCTTGGGAGGAAAAGAGAGGAATTAATCATTTGGGGTTATTGAGGTTAACAAGAGAGGAAGGAAGAAAAAGATGTACCAATGTGCTAACTAGAATCAACACACTGATAGATCAGCAGGTAATAATGCTACAGCGCATGAATCATGCTGAATCTCAACAGCACACCTATTGAGACTATGCACACAATAGGGATATAGCCATTCGAAGGGTCATGCAAGTTAACTTCTAGCATCCTTTCCCTTCATTCTCTAGTTTCCCCAATGAAGTGTTAACCCCATGGACCCCTACTGAGAATCCAGATGATGAAAATGCTGATTAAGGGAGGGTCCTGCTCCTTAGCTGTTTGGTGTCTCCCTTTACTGTTTTTGATGCTTGTGTTGAGGGTTGGGTGTGTGATGTGTGTAAGGCTTGTGGTGAAGGCTACTATGTTTATTTTATGTTGTTGTTCTTTCCTGCTTTATTTCAGTTTTTTTTTTATTCTTGATGCATGTCATAGCTCTTTGTCTCTTTCTCTACTGTTTTGTCTGTCCTTAGGATTTGTTAAAAACCCTACACCTTATCACTATGTACTGTTGCCCTTGTTTTTCAATGAATAGTTATGTTGATGTTTCCCTCTAAATCTCAATCTACTGATCTCTTTTGGAGCAAGTTGTTTGGTTGAGTTGGCTAGTATTTTTAGGCATGATTCCCTTAGCCCAAGCCACCCAACCTTGTTAATTCAAAATGTTCTTTCTGTTGTGGGATCAGCTCTAATTAAGCCTTATAGAACATCTATCAGTTAGAGGATCTTCCACTAGAAATTTTCCTAATAAATGAGTAGTTTGAGGACTGCGTGAGTCCTTTCCTTCAGCAGCTGTTGTGTGCCAGATTGCTTCAGCTTCTCAGAACCTTATTTCATTGAGGGCAATGAAATCTTCAAGTTTTGGGGTATGACCAGCCATTTTTTAGTACACTCCTCATTTCTTATTGAAAGTGAGTGTTTATCTAGATAGATAGGCTGTCTACAAAATTAATTTAGCATATCTTAATAGGTAATCTCAAAATGGGTAAAGTGAGTATTCTCCTCATTTCTTGTTGAAAGTGAGTATCCACCTAGATAGATAGGTTGTTTACAAAAGTAATTCAACATATCTTGATTAGATAAAGTTCACCAGAAAAAAAAAATAGAAAAGAAAAAAAAAAGGACAAAGGCAGAGCCAAATAAAAGGAAGAAGTTATGTATTGCAAACCTCAACCTTAATAAAGCTCAAAGGGCTATGCAATATACTAGCACCTTCCAAGCTCGAAAAAAAAGACAAAACAAAAAAAAAAGCAAAAAAGAAAAGAAGTAAAGTGTCATAAGCCAAAATAAAGAATTCAGTGTTTAAGGTGAAATGGAGTTGTAAGAAAGTTGAAGCATAGGAAGCCTAGTGTGCTACTACTGTAGGTTGCACAAAGGTTCTATGATAGAAGTCTCTCTCAAATGAAAGCTATGTTAGAAGAAATTCCTAAAGGAGGTTGAATCTAGTTGGTGATTGATCTGTTTAGCTTGATAAAAGCAGGTTTAAGTAATTGGAAGATAGTGGAGAGTGAGAAAATTGTGTGGTGAAAGGTGTAGGGAGGAGTGCCTAAAGATGTCTTTGCCAATTCTGACTAAGTAAGTTTAGTACAAAAAGAGATCAGTAGGAGGGGTTTAGAAAGGAATCCAAGCATTACTCAGGGACGAGTATGGTTTAAGTTTGGGGGTTTGTTAACTTTTAGAATAAGAGTTAAGTTGGATGTCTTTTAAGTGTTTTATAAGTCATGAATGACCTTTTTGATACTCTTTGAGCTTGAATTATGTGGTTTATTACTTGTATTTACTTTTGAGCTAATGAATTGATTATTATTGTGTTAATGGTTAAGTGAATAAACTTCAAAGAAAAACATGACTGATCTGTGTTAAAATGTCAATTTTGCTGTAGCATCCC
>JAOANK020000006.1:5355869-5374028 GCA_026257165.2 Telfairia occidentalis
ATTTGAGCTACAAGAGGTATGTTGTTCAAAACTCTGTTTTTTCCATATTTAAGCATGATTTTCCAATGTATGATTAAGCTAATTTAAGTGTTGTGATCCTACTTCCGCTGTGTATGCATGTTTATGCATCTATCAAATGAGTGGTGGCATATATGAGATATGATTGAGGGATTTTGATGAGGATGACGTTTTCGGTGGGATGACATTTGGAACCCCTTCATCATCGTCGCCCTCTTCTTCCAAATCTCTCTCAGCAGGACCTTCTTCTTCCTCATTACCCTCCTCTTGTATATCTTCATAAATAGATACTTTCTTGGTTCCATCCTCGTTTTTCTTTGTCTTCAATGACAATTGGTTCATTTTGTCCATAGTACAATGGAACGTAATTTGCAAACAAGTTTGGCCCATCTACAGCCATATGAATAGATATTGTCTGAATAATGAGGAACCATGGAGGGCATGGTTTTTATCCCCATGTTGTATAATTGACCGTACGGCATGAATGGGGAAAAGCCTACGTAGGGGTTGGTATAGTTCTGTTGCAATAAACTATATTTTTTTGGGCCTTGTCCCATATTGCATGAAAATGATGTGGAGGGTATATCGTCATGTCTGAAATTACTCAGACTAGTGGGCATATCTTATAGTGAAGACAATATATACAATGCCATGTGCGAAATATCTTCACTCGTCAAAAATAAATGTAGGTCTTCATCATTTCTCAAAACAAATGTTGGTGTTTTGATAAAGAAGTTGAACAAACACCTTATGGCCAGATGGAACTCACGTTCGTTAATTCCTACTAGCAAATATAATCGACTTACGAACATATCAAATGACATCCCAATTTCAGCATCGAACCCATTCAATTCACATCTCTCATACTCTTTCTTTCCTTCGTTCCATTTACTCTCATAGCAAACGTAAACACGAGGCATTGTGCAGGATAATAAAGAAATAAAAATTTTGTTCAAATTAGTTTCACAATACTAAAACATAACAATTGGAGGACATATTGATTTTTATTAGATGAAGAGAGTTTATTACACCACACTGACTCAATTAAGTTATGTGATGGTAATGATTTGATGCAATGATATTACCATATCCCAATGATGCAATGGAGTGAATACTTTATTTTTTCTAGTAATGATTTCAAAATATTATAACTTTTACTATTAACCTATCTCGGTACATTATCGACCTAAATCTCGCTCGAACAAATGGCTGTGAACGACATCGAAAACCAGGGTTTTTGGAATAAATGGTTGAATTCAACATAATTAAATAAAAATTGGCTATGTATGCATTATTAGTTAATGCTACGAACCATAATATTGGTAGGAGTTTAATATACCATACTCACTCTATTAGGTGAACTGATTGTCACAATTTGATGCACTGATATTACCATATCCCAAAGATTTAATGGAGTGAATCAAGATTTTTTTCAGTAATGATTACTAAATATTAATAACTTATACTATTAACCTATCTCGATAAATTAATGGCTTGAATCTCTCTCGAATAGGTGAACATGAACAACATCGAGAAGTAGGGTTTCATGAGTAAATTAAATTAAAGAAAATAAAATAATTGGCTATGTACGCATTATTAGTTAATGCGACAAACCATAATATTGGTGGGAGTTTAAGACACCACACCCACTCCATCAAGTGAAGTGATTGTCACGATTTGATGCACCAACAACACAATATCCCAAGGATTTGATGGAGTGAATCAATATTTTTTCTAGTAATGATTACAAAAGATTAATAACTTCTACTATTAACTTATCTCGGTCAACTATCACCATGAATCTCACTCGCAATCATCGCCATGAAGAACACCGAGAACTAGGGTTTTTGAATTAAATAGTTGAAGGAAAAAGAAATAGATTAAACAAAACAAAATGATTGGCTACGTATTTAAATAAAATATTTTTAAAAAAATGCATCAAACATTTTTGGGGAATTTAATACACCAAACCTACTCCATCAACTGAATTCATTGTAACGATTCGAAAGCAAAACGTCAAATGGTTTGAAGAACTAGTTTTATTATTTAATTTTTTACTAACATCAATAAAAGATTGAAAAACTCTTACTATTCAATAAAAAAAGTACTAGAATTAAAGAAGAAATTAAGTGTTTATAATATTTCTTTTTAGTCTATTTATAATTTATAAATAATGAGAGAAATATACTTTAGAATTTAAATTAAATATATTATTTATTACTTATTGATAATAATATTTTAAATTAGTTTCAAGAATCTTTTGGGATTCTAAACATGTTTTGAATTATGTTAACTCCAATTGAATTTAAAATAATAAATTATTACAAATATATAAGCAAAACTTTTCATATTCATGATTTTTCAAAACTTTTCATATTCTATAATTAAATGTTGTAAATTTTAATTTTAATATATGTAAATAAAGAAAATTCTTTTAATATTCTAACGTATGAGAATTTTGATTCAATGTGTAACATACTTTAATAAATTATACATAGAGATTGTAGATTATTATTATTGTAGATATAGATTAGCGAATATAGATAGATATAGATATAGATTAATACAACCCGATTAACTCTCAACTAGGATCTCGACTGAAAGGGTTATAGGGGTTGTCACCGAGAACTAGGGTTTGTGCTAATAAAATTTGAATTAAAATAAGTAAAATAAAATGATTAACTACGTAGTTAAATAAAATATTTTTTAAAAAATGCTTCAAATGTTTTTGGGGGACTTAATACATCAGACCTACTCCATCAATTGAATTGATTGCAACGATTTGAATGCAACTATGGGAGAAAGCAAAATGTCAAAAGGTCGGTTGCCAAAATTAATTTTCACACAGTTGACGAGAATAACAAGGGTTTTGGAGAAACCAAAAGGCCGGCAAAATTACTTGTTTGTACACTTATATAAGAAGTGTTATACTCATTCTCATCTTCACCTATATCTTCCTTTTGATTTTCTTACTCTCGTTTTATTCATTTCTTTCTCTATATCAATGGCAACAACAAAGAAAATGCTCGAAGAAGTTGAGCGGTCCCTTGCTAGATGCATAAAGACCCGCAAGAAGATTCAAAAAAGACTAATACAAACTACCACTAATGATTAAAAAAAACTAGTAATATAAAAGAAAACTAAAATATATCTATACAATTGCTTTTATGAATGAGTAAAAGACAACCTTTTAATATTTTTAAAGGGAAAAAAGAGAGTTTTTCGTATTCAAAGCATTTAAAATTTCATATATTATATCAACTTAATAGTGCATTTATAAATTTAAGTCTAATTTTTAGTATTATAAATTTATCAATTTCAAAAAGCTAGATACTCACATTTTTTTATTATTTTTTAAAAGTTAATTGTAGTTATTTGGATTTATATTATATTTATTTATGTATTTAATTAGCGAAAATAGTATTAAATTAAATTTTTTATTTGACTCAATTTACAATATTTAGTCTAGTCTATTTGTAGACTTATTACAGTAATTTGAATGAATTACAATAAATTGATAAATGATAAATGACATGTTTTATAGATTTAAAAATTATAAGAGAACAAAATTGTCCAAAAATAATTTTTAAATATTGTAATTCTTTTTAATGTATTATGAACTATAGATTATAAATTTTAGGTTTAAATATAAATGAAAAAATCACTTAGCTGCAAACTATTCAGAATCCAACACCTTTGTAATTCTATTATTAATTCTAATTAAATGTAAAATCATAAATTTTTTAAATTAATTTTTCGAAACTTTTCATATTCAAGTTCTCCACACTTTTAACCTTTTAAATTCTTATTAACTAAAGTTATTAAAAATTGAAAATGACAAGCTTAGTAAAAAATAGACGAAGCAGAATAATGATCTAAGCATATTTTTAAAATAAAAACAATAATACACTAATCTTAAATATAATAGTAACGAACAAAAAAAATCAAATGAATAATATCTTAAACAAAGGAGAATAATTTGTTTTTAGATGGTTAAAAAATTAATATCCTAAATTTTTTTCTACGAATAACAAATTCATTTTTAGATAGTAAGATATAGAGATTATAAATTATAAATATAGATAAATATATCTCAGTCAACTATGGCCCAAATCTCGCCTGAAGTGGTAGTCGAGCAGATCACCGAGAACTAGAGTTTGCGAGAATCAAAATTCAATTAACTTAAACAAAATAAAATGATTAGTCGAGAATTAAAAGAAAATGCTTCATAAAAGTTTTTCAAATGTTTTGGAGGGAGTTTAATATATCACAGTACTTCATTAAGTGATGCAATGATTTGAATACAACTATTGGAGAAAGCTAAACGTCAAACGGTTGGTTGCCAAATTTTTCACACAGTTAACGATAATAACCAAGATTTTGAAGAAAGTGAAAGGTCGCCAAATTTATTTGTTCACACACTATATATAAAAAGTGTTATAGTCATTCTCATCGCATCTCTATCTTTCTTTTGATTTCCTTACTTCGTTTTATTCATTTCTTTCTTCATATCAATGGAAACAATAATAACCAAAATGCTTGAACAAGTTGAGCTGTCCCTTTCTAAGTGCACAGAGACCCGCCGAAAGATTGAAAAGGAAGAACGGCGAGAACTAGCGGCCATGCAACATATTCTTAACGACCACTGCATGGCCTCCTCAATGGCGGACGTGTGGGACCAGGCGAGGTTGGCCGTAAGAAGATTAAAGAGGACTTGGACAGATCGGAGGACGCCCTGATGAGAGAGCGCGAGGAGCTTCTCGCACTGGAAGCATGAAGAAAGACATCGCTACAAAAGAGGAAGCAGTAGAGGCACCTTTCGATCTTTCACCAGTAGAACAAAAATTATAATTATCATCAACACCTTACTATATTATGATTATATTTGATTTCTTACCTTATTTCGTATATTAATTTTTTGGGATAAAAATACGCAAACTCGGGCTCAATAACGGTCGTATATAGACCGAGACTATAAGGGATAAAGTAACTGAAAATAGAATTATGCGATGTAATAAAAGTACATTCGGCCTCGATAACCCTTGATATTTCAAACGAAAGTGTTATCAATAAAGCAATCAAAAAAATAAATATGTGAAATCAAAAAAAGTGAATTCGGTCTCGATAACTGCCCATTTTCTGACCGAAAATATCAATGATAAATAGATCGAGAACGTAACTAAGAACTAGGGTTTTCAGTTTCTTATTGTGGATTCATATGATAGCTTAAATACATACTCTCATTAACATGTTTATTCATATATTTCTTAGTAATATCATTTATTTGTTAAAAGTAAAATAAAAATAGAGACCAAAGTAGTTAATTCTTCAACGTTCAGGGACCAAAATGGACATTTTGAAAGTTTAAACACTAAAATGAAACAAACTTGAAAATTTAGTGACAAAAATAGGATTTAAAGCATAAAAAAATGTCTATAAAAAATAATTAAAAACATACAAATGAAATTGATAGTATTACAATGATAATTTATTCAATTAATTCTATTGGTACAAGAGGACCATACTTCTACTGCTAATTTTCTCTTGAAGAATGGCATGTTTCACTGGGTGAGTGTGTGCATACTTGCCACAATTACATTGTACTCAAAAAATTTTAAAACAAAGACACCAGAATCACTGCTGGCAACTTGCTGCAGAGCAAATGGGGCTCGAACTAAATTCCATGGATCCAAAGGAGAAGTTTGTGGAAGGATACCAGTAGTTATGAGGAGCGAAGGTATGACAGCACATAACGGTGTGAACCATCCCATCAGATCATCCTCCTTCGTTGCATGACTAAGAGAGCCCCTCGCAATTATTTCCTGCCGACGAATGTGAATGCACATTAGGACCCGGTGCTCATTGCCAAGGTTCACTGTACCGTACGCGTTATCCACATCAGCCCAAGGGTTGAATAAGTATCCGACATAGCCTAGTGTCATCCTTGCCCCAATCATAGAATCTCGTTCCCGATTCCTTAATGTAAATTCTCAATTTACATGATTATACAATAAAACTCTAACATTGTATAATACAATAATTGTCTAGATCTTTGAACAATATGATTTTCACAATAACATAAATTAAGATAACATACCTTGATTGTGAAGTCGATTTCTTGAAGCAATTGTTGAGGATTATGTTTCTCTCTCTTAGTCTTTTTTATTAGTCTTTCTTGATGGAGAGAAAATACTACTTGATTAGAGGTAGAGAGAAACAATCCCTAGGGTTTTATCTTTATATATACACCTTCCATCAGAGTGTAAATTGGAGAAATTACCTTTTAATTAATTCGCCCACTAACATGGTCCTAAAACATTATTGGATAAATGTACATGGGTCACATTAATAATAATATTGGATTTAAACTCTAACATTCTCCCACTTGGCCTATGTGCATTATTTTCCATATTTGATTAATAAATATAATGCGCATGGTAGAAGATAAATTCATCTTCATATCATGATATCAATGTCAATTAAAGAAACTAATAAGGATCATGGCGATCTTACATCATTGCATCGACATAATTCCTTCTATGTATCATGAAATCAATTATTCACCTAACATGACCTATACTAAAGGTATTCAATAATAATCCAACAATAAGCTCTTGACAAAGACAAAATCCTGTTTTATTTACGTGATTCATTTATGTATATACCAATCATACAAAACAAGAGTCTTAAAAGAAAATCAGAAACAATAAATAAATAAGCTCAAAGTGTCAAATAACGTAATCATAATATCATAATGGTATTCACTAATGCCTATAAGTTCGGCATGTTCCTTGAATGTCTTAGGTGGCAATCCCTTCGTTAGTGGATCCAGATTCATAAGGTTGGTGATAACCAATTGACACTCTTTGTTTCTAAACATCTTCTTTAATGACAAAGTATTTTAAATTTCATGAGTTTAGCACATTTTGAATGCATGTCGTTTTTTAAGAAGAAGATTGTTATAGTTACAAAAAATTTCAGTGACTGAGCATTATTGTCGACAATCCAAATCCTGAAATAAAGTTCTACAGCCATAAACCATGAATTGTAGACTCAAAGCATGCTATAAATTTAGCTTCCACAGTGGATGCAATGATGATAGACTACTTCACACTTTTCCATGAAATTGCTCCACTAGCGAATAAGAACAAATAGCCAAATGTGGATTTTCATGTATCCACACAACCAGCATAATCTGAATCTGAACATTTGATCACCTCAAGATGATCAAATCTTCTTTAAGCAAGTATATAATCTTTCATTCTTTGCAGATATAATAACACTTTCTTTGCAACTTTCCAATGATCTATTTCTTAACTACTTTGATACTTGCCCAACATACCGACAACATAAATTGATGTCTAGTTTGGTACAAGGTCTGTACAAATATTAAGCTTCCAACAATAGATGCACAAAGAATGGTTTTCATTTGATTGTGTTCCAATTCATTCTTTGAACATTGCATGAAACTAAACTTGTCTCCCTTTTGAATTGGAACAACACTTAAAGAGCATTTGTCCATCTTAAATCTCTTTAGAACTTTATTAGTATATGCGTTCTGAGATAGTCCTAACATTCCATGTGCTCCATCACGAAATATTTTTATTTCAATCACATAGGATGTCTCACCCATATTTTTCATTTCAAAGTTTTTAGAGATAAATTATTTGGTTTGACGTAATAAACCAAAATCATTAGTAGCCACCAAGATGTCATCACTATATAGAACAAGAAATATAAACTTACTCCCAAGATCTTTAGATACATCGATCAACGGTGTTTTCTTTAAATCTAAAAAAAAGTGATGGTATCATTTAACTTAAAATATCATTATCGAGAAGCTTGTTTAAGTCCATATATTGACCTCTTTAGCTTACACACCATATGTTCCTTTTCTTCAACTACAAAACCTTCAAGTTGATCCACAAGCATTTCTTTATCTAAATTTTCATTTAGAAAAGTAGTTTTCACATCCATTTGGTGAAGCTCCAAGTCATAATGAGCTACTAATTAATGTCATAATGATCCTTAATAAGTCCTTTTAAAGAGACAAGGAAAAGTCTTCTTATGGTCAATACTATCTTTCTGAGTAGATCTTTTAGCAACGAGTCTAACCTTGTCTCGTCCCATGTTGTTATTTGTGTCACGTTTGGTATTAAAGACCAATTTACAACTGACTCTTTTACTTCCTTTAGTCAATGTCACAAACCTCATTGTGATCCATGCAACTAACCATACAACAGAACTATCGCTTTCAATGGCTTATGAAATGAAACTTAATCATTATCAATGCCTAAGTCAAATCCTGACTTGTGGAAATAAACCACATAATAATAGAAATTAGCTAATCTTCTTTGCCTCACAAATCTACCTAATTCTATTTTTTGTAGTTTCTTTAGTGCATGCTCATTCATAAAAATATCATTATGTGTGGTGTTTGGTCATTAATTTGTTATTAACAAAGTCAGCAATTACAAGAACAACAACTTTAGAAGAAGTTCTAGATGAAGGAATTTTCACCCCAACTTCTTTAATTTCCACTTTACATGGTTCCAAACTCTCACTAACTTCACCATTCTTAATGAACCTAGCATTTCTAGTTTCAACTATTCTCATATTGTGGTTAGGACAGTAAAATCTATACCCTTTAGATTTTTCTTGATAACCAATGAAGAAACCATTGGTTGTTCTTGAATCCAATTTCTTTTTGCATGGATTATAAATTCTTACTTCTGTTTGGCGACCTGAAATATGCAGGTGTCTTAAACTGGGTTTTCTTCCTGACCACAATTCAAAATGAGTCTTTGAAACTGACTTACTATAAACAATATTTAATAAGTACTGAGTGGTTCTTAAAGCATATATTCACAATGATATGGATAAAAATGAATTAATCAACATATTCCTAACCATTTGTTAGAGTACCATTAGGCCTTTCTGCAACACCATTTTGTTACGGTGTTCCAGCATTGTGTATTAAGCACATATGCCACAATTTTCTAGGTATTTTAGCAAATGGACCAGGGCACTGTCTATTCCCATCATATTTTCCATTATATTCACCACCTCTATCAGACCTTACAGTTTTCACTTTTCTATCTAATAGTCTTTCAACTTCATTGAGAAAAACCTCTAGGACATCTATCGATTAAGATTTTGCATACAACAAACAAATATATTCATAGTGTGAAAAATCATCAATAAAAGTGATAAAATACTTTTCTCCACCAAAAACAAATGGAATATCAAAAGGCCCACAAATATAAGTATATATAAATTCAAGGAGTTGTGAGCTTCTTATGGCTATTTTCTTGACTATGTGTTTTATTTGTTTTCTCTTTATACAACTGACATAAATTCCAAAACAGTAAAATCCAAGTCTTGAAGGATTTCGTTCTTTACTAATCTTTCAATTCTTTTGCCAAATATATGACCAAAGCATCTATGCCACAAGTAAGCTGAAGATTCATAAGATATATCATGCTTAGGACCAACATTATGAAGGATGCTCAATAGAGTTTGTGATTCGGGTCGTAAGGAATCCTTGCATCATATTTGAAACATGAATAATACAACCAACATCAATCCACACAATGTGTTATAAGGAACTTCAGTAAAGTTTGATTTAAAACATACTAAAGCATTAGACTTACATTTACTTTCGAATCATACCTTACACTTTTTGCAATCTTTCTAATAGTGTTCTGACTTATTCCAAAAATGACACTTACCCTTAATTTGTTTCTTCTTGTAGATTTGGGCAAATGACTTACTTACCTTCAGTTTTTCTTGATTGCCCTTTTCATTCTTCTTTCCTTGTTTCTTTTCAACTCCTTTATGACCCATGAGATTAGCAAAATGAATTACCTATTTCTTAACTTCTGCATCCTCTTGAATGAGCATACTTTGCAATTCATGCGCATTCCATTTATCTCTCTGAGAATTATAGTTCATATGAAATAATTGACCACACTCTGGAGGTAAGGAGTTAAGATATAAATGCTACAAAGAAACTCTCATTAATTTTCATTCTCATATTCTTTAGCCTTGCTACTATGTTTTCATTTCTAGGATATGCTCATGCATAGTACGAAAACCATGTAACTTAATGGTGGTTAAAGTACTCATCAGTGTCTCAGCTAGTGACTTATTAGCGAATTAAACTAGGAACAATTTTTCACAAATTTCATAATAATAGTCACATTTGCATAAATTAAGCCCAACCCGTTCGATCTTTCCTAAGCTTTATAGAAAGATCTCTTCTCAACACTGCTAGTGTAGAAATGGTTTCGTATATACATACTTAACATTTAAAAACAAACAATTATTACTTACACATTAAATTATAGAGAGAAATACAAGAAAGTAATAATTCATGAACTAATAACCTAAAAAGTGTGCGGGAAACTAGATAAACTGTACATTTAGATGCCACTCCACTCATCTTTAAGTCTCTTTTTGTAGGATTCAACTCTGCCTCTCAAGGCATTTCGAAGACTCCTAATGGTCCTCTTGTAAACCAATGTGCTCCAATCAAAGTTACAAAATGAATCTCAATCATCGATTGTATCTATGACTTCATAGTCGATTTGCTATCCTATCTCCTTTCCCATCAAGAGAAGTTCAATGAAGTAAACTAATGCAATCTTTATTGTATTCTCATTAGACTCAAACTGAATTGTGGTAAATATATCTTCTCCAAATCACTGCATGTTACTACGTCTACCCCATACAACAACCCTCTAAGTCTACTAAACGTTTGTCGACGCATAACATGTAACCTCCTATGCTCCAAGCCAGTGATCAAGTTGAAATCATTCAGTTTGAATGACACCACCTCCCTCAACAAGGCAAGTTGATCTTTTGTACCACCTCCATCATTAACCTGTGCATGGGATGCATAGGAGGAAAGAAAAAAAGTATGAGTACTGTATAAAATGGGAGAGATTAGTATACATTCGTGTAAAGTATGATATTCAAGGTGCAAGAACCAACCGAAATCAACCCCAAAATGAAGATTTTCCTAACATCTTGTTTTCCATTTGATTAACATACTGACCGAAATCAAAATGGAAGGAGACTAACATACCAATCGAAATTGAAATCGAAAGGAGACTAGCATACTGACCGAAATTGAAACCAAAAGGAGACTAACATTTGTTCGATGCATATTTCGACCGATATAGTCGGTCAAAATTTTGACCGATATGACTGTTTGTTTTTCTTTTTGCTAGTCATTTTGACCGATAAGAAAGATCAAACCAATACAAAATTTCAAAAATTGAATGCGATTTCCGTTTTGAAGACAGAAACGAACCATCGAAGGAATCATTTAAATCTCACAGCATAAATGTCATAAATGTCACACAAGAAATCTAAACTCCAACCAACGAATTCTTAAATATAACACAATGTAATGCATATTACTTTGCAAAAGAATATGATTTAAAAGACCAGAAACAAAGCAAAACAAAACTAAAAATTCTTTCTTACCTAAAGAGTGCAAGTGCGAATTCCTGAAAATGAGAGGGAATGAGAGGGAATCTAGGAGAGAAACCAATAGGGAGTGTGAGGGAGAAAGCCAGTGGGAGTACAAGGGAGTAATCGAAAGGGAGTACATAGGAGAAATCGAAAGGGAATGTGAAACTAGAAAGAGGTTATGGCACTTTTTAAAACTTTTTTGTTAAGGGAGAGGAGAGAGAGAAGAGTTTTATAGATATAGAAAAGAAAGGGCAGAAGAAACTTTGGCATGGAGAAAAACGTGCAAAAAAATGTGCAGAAGTTGACAGAAGTGGGCTAGAAGTGTAGAAAAACTTAAACGGAAGTGAGGGTGCAGAGATCAATTTTTTAAGTTTTAGAGGTGCAGAAATGTCAATTTCTCGATTGACAAGACCACTTGTGATAGAGTTGAGCATATCAGTTCTAACCATTTCAAAAGGGTCATGCATATAAAGATTGCTGAAATTTTGGCCATCATTGAAAACATAAAGAGCATTGGTCAGAGCTGGAATGTACCTGTGATTGTAGAAACCGACACTGCAGAGGCCACTCATTTGCCGAAGGGAAAGTCACTCAAAATTTGTAAGAATTGAAGTGTTCGTGAAGGAAGCAAATTGCTTGGCAACAACGAGAAACATTACAGACTTTACCCCTACCACAAGGGAAGTGAATTCCTTTGCTTCATCATTTGGCAAAGCTGGCTGCTTCACGTGAAATTTCCGAAAGATGGGACAAGGTTTTTCCCCAAGTGGTTTTTGCAAATAGCAAGAAAGAGGATGGTTTATCCTACTTTTGTGTGCTTTTGTTGTTGTTCCAAAAAAGAAAAATCATGTATCACTCTATTACAATAATAAAACAAGAAAGGTAGAGAAGAGGGATGCAGAGGAAGTCCTTTTATTACTGCATTAAAATGACAACTATATTTATTGTGATTACAACAAGGCAGAATTGGATAGTAATAAATTGAAACCATAAATAAAACAGAACCCTGAGTGAGTGAAGAAGAAGAAGAAGAAGAGATTTACAAACAACAAAGGATACAACAACAATAATCTAGACAAAACCACCTAAGGGAATGGGAAGTCCCTTGTTGAGAAGGGATAAATTTATGATGAATCAAACTAACACCCACCTCCTTTTTTATGTTTATGTGCTCTTGGATTTCACAGACACATGAGATAAATTACAGTCCCTTCCACAAAATAAAAACAATGTATAAAGAAAGAAGAAGAAGAAAAAAGAATCAATGACAAAGTTTGCAGAGAACAAATATTTGATGATGTGTGATATGCAAATTCCTCCGTATCTACAATCCAGGACAAGTAGCCTTTTGCAACTCATCTTTCTTGACTCATGCTTCACAATCTCGGGCGGAGTACCGTGACCATATTCTATTCAATGCGTGTTCAAGACCAGTTAGTCCCCACGCTCAACCGTACAAATTCGAAAACAACTCCTACCCATAACCCTTCATAATTCGTGTATATTTCTGCATCAGTCGTCACAGTTTAACCCACAAACTTCCAATACAATGCCACCCTTGTCGAGGAACGGGTTGATTCGGACCCATAAAAGCGATAGTATAGATGATAGAAGAATTGACCACACAATGATAATCGTTGGTACCTTGTCTTGCTTCCCCATCAAACCTTTCAGGAATGGGTACAGATGAAAAATCACCCAGAATGCAAAGAAAAGTTTACCGATGAGCGGACCCCATGAGTCGTAACCGTTGTTGATGGCATCTGAAATTCCAACGACTACTCCGATAATATTTATGATCAATAAGGTCAAGGGAGGAACCAACAACGATGTCCACTTAAAGAGATAAAGCTCGGCAAACTCTCCGTCATCTCCTCCTTTGGATGTGACAGTGAAGTTTGTGTTAACACCAGCCAAAACCTTCAGCAGACCCTGGAAAAGCGCAAAAAGATGGGACGAAGCACCACCGATAACCCAGAACTGCTCATTTCTCCACCAATCGTGTATCCCGACACCTCCCCACTGCATTTCCAGGATACCGGTCGCTGCTATCGATATGAAAAGAGCCATGAAAATGATACTGGCATAGTTGCTTAGCTGCACATCAAACAACGAACATGTCTCACTCAGCATAACAAACCCAACAAAAGGAAAATGAAACGCATTCAGAAGTTGGTTTTATAGTTACCTCAGGGACGATAAACTGCCCTGTAAGCAGACAGACAGCTGGCAGGGTACAATATGCGATCAATGGAACCGACGTCAATGGATAAACAACGGAGTTTATGTACGAGAAACGCTCAAGCCACTTCAAACCACATCCGTATCCATACCATATTGGGCAGTGCCTGCTCAACAGAATTTCAACAGATCCAAGAGCCCACCGAAGAACTTGGTGTAGACGATCAGACAAGTTAATAGGAGCCGAACCCTTGAATGCTGGCCTTTTAGGAATGCAATAAACTGATCTCCATCCATGGCAATGCATCTTGAAACCTGTTAAAATATCCTCTGTAACAGACCCATATATCCACCCTACCTGCAATAATACAAGAAATTAAGATATTAAAAGGGGTGCTCCAAAAATCAACATTTTTGAACTTCGGGAGAGCTTCCTTTATACCTCTTTACCCCACTCTGATTTATCTTCATATCCGCAACTGATTACGTGGATGGCTTCTTTCAATAGTGAAGCAGAAGTCCCTCCTCCCGGCACGCCACCATCTTCCATAAGTGTGGAAGCAATGAATGCTGGTGATTGCCCAAACTTCTTCTCAAACTTAACTTGGGGCATCAGAGATGACTTCTCATTATCTATTCCTGCATTCCACAATAAATTTCACCTCATTAACCAAATATTCTGAAATATGCTCTTCTTAGAGTTTTGCAAATTTGGTTATAGTTTACATTTTCAAAACATGCACATACCTTCGATTCCTTCCTCAATATTTTCGAGTGCATGAATCTGCTTCGACGTATCTTTCGTCTTTAACTTCTTTTTATCACTGGTGTTCTTTGTTTTAGTCTTCTTTCTAGTTCCACAGCAGCAGCAGCACCATTTTGGCAGACAATTGCAAGTCCTTCTTGGTGGTTTCTTCTTGGCAGGAGCATCATACCCATAAAGGGCCTGCCTCCTGAAGACGCACCCAGTTCCGACATAAATTGGCCCTTGAATACCGTCTAATCCTTTCATGTTGATCTGAAATGGCATTCATAAAGTAAGAGAACTTAGGATTTCCTTGATCATTACGATGAGAAATAAAACGTCTTCTCGTGATTATTTCAGTCCAAGAATATGGAGATTTACTTACATCAAAGAATACAACATTTCGATTTGAGTATCGATCATGCCTATCAATCCCATCAAATCTTTGTGGAAACTGCACATAGCATATTCTTTTTCCAGAAATTGGATCCATCATGAAGCACATTGCTTCTCGAAGTGCCTTGCTGTTGTTGATGTAGTGATCACAATCAACGTTCAAAATGTATGGAGCATTCGAGATGATTGCCGAGACACGCACCTTGAAGAATCAAATGGTGTGTATATTAGTCAATGGTGAACTGTTGTATGCATGTGTACAGAGAAATAGAGAGAGGAGAGAGATATACCAGAGAATTCATGGCACCAGCTTTCTTGTGGTGATCAAATCCTGGCCTCTTCTCACGAGACACATACACAAGACGAGGTAATTCATTTCCCTCCAAGTCACGAACCCCATTCTGACCGAGGAACACCTGCAGAAGACAATTCAAGCAAAAACGTAACGCCAAAAATAACATAAATAAATGCCAGCGGAACAAATATTGTATATTCTGAAAAGTTCACATGAGTATGACCAACTGCATCAAGAAAACATCACATCCTCTCACCTGAATCATTCCGGGATGATCCCTGACATTGTTCCCGGGCCATGGAGTTCCATCCTGCATAGTCCAACCATCTTCAGGAACTTTTTGAGCCATAGAAACGAGCCCATTGATTCGAACTTTAAATTCTTCATAGTCCCTCTGCATAAAGTCATGTCAACTTTCAGGTCCAGAAATTATTTTATACAGTAGTAGTTCATCATTTGAAGAATCACAACACATTACTTTTCTGAAAAGCAAAACAGGTACAATTTTCAAACCTTCATTGCACGCCGTTCCCTGACAAATGTTGGATCAACTTTGTCTTTCAAATAGTCGACCTTCTGGGCAAAATACCATTCTGGGGCCCGAGGTTCAATATTGAACTTCTTGCAGAAAGGAACCCACTTTCTTGCAAACTCAGAAGTTTCTGAAAGGGCTTCAAAAGTAAGCATGGCAGCACCGTCATCAGAAACATAGCATGAAACCTTGTCTACCGGATAATCGACAGCAAGTATAGACAGGACCGTGTTTGCTGTAATGAGAGGAGGCTCCTTCATTGGATCCACTGTACTGACATAAACATCTATAGAAGCCAACTCAGATGGCTTGCCATCTTTTTCATATCTGAGCAAACATGTATCAAAAGAAAACTTAGATATGGGAGAGAAAGGGAAGGGGAGGTGGAGGATAGAGCAAAAGGAGACAGAGGATGTACCTTAACGATAACCGATCAAGGTAAGTTTCTCGGACAATGGGGCACCATTTTGGGAACTGATCCAATATCCATGACGCAGCAAACCATATCTCACAGATTACTGATGTTAACCACAGCCCATATGCCTCATTGACAGGATGAAGGATACGGTAGTGAAAAAAGAGGCAAAGGATGACAATACGGAGTACTATTATCATTCTGTATGGATTTATCTTGCTCGAGGAGATTGGCAACTTTCTCGACAGTGGTTGCCTCCCTTCATCCATCCTACAAAACCAATATTAAACAACAACATAAGTTAAAGAAGAAATTAGCAAAAAATATGACACTTGATTCTTGAGTAGTAGCTATAGATCTTAATTCTAAAGCTGCATAATGGCACCTCAGCAATAGCTAATAACTTTTCCAATGGTTGAGAAGAAGATAAATTAGACTATTCTCCTCATGGAAAACTTGATCATCTATAGAGATGTGCACAAGTACAATAAATGTATAATTTCCTATCAAAGAAAAGAAAAACACTCCAACACTAACTAATGACATTAAAAACGGAACAAGCAACAAGAATAATCAACTCATATCACTCGAATTACCAAATTATACTTCAGCACATAGACATAAACATCTTTAACTAGAAAGAGTATAAAGAAGGGACGTACATAGGCAAATCTGTATCATCGAACCCATCGTCACCTTTTCCACCTGCACCCTCATGCTTAATTACTTGAAGTCTTTCATTTTGTTTCTTCCGCCACTCCTCCATTCTTTCCTTCCACGCAACAGTTCCATATCCATACACCGCTAAATCCTTTTTCGGATCCATTGGCCTTGGATTTGCTGCAACATCAATACTTAAAATATTAGTTACTACAAAATAAACATAAACATAACCTAAATGAAACAATGATAGATGCCAGAAAAGGATTCAAACATTAGATCTTAGCCAAAAGGCCAAGAAAGGTATAACACTAAGATTAAGAAGCATTCATTCCTAACAGGCTTGCAGAAAGTCAATATGCACAAGAATTTGGTGAGATTACCAGACATGGAAGAATCAGTGAACGGCACCGGGTGGACCCTTTTCCCACGGCTAATAAACGGAGGGATGATTAGAGCGTGCTTATCAGAGGAAATTCCAGCATCCTTCAGATCAAACAGAACAATCAAAGATTAAGCAAATTTAGAGAGACAAAGAAAATGGTTTATGCTATAACTGTGAGAAGAAGATTCTTCTTCACCTCTTGACCATAAGTGAGGAGGGGAATATCAGTTGGGACAGACGAGGAGTCGAGGTCGGAACCCATATGTCCAGAACCATTAGCATGAGAACCACGCCCAACGGCAAGGTGAGGATAGAGCATTGCCTCCGATGCACTGTTAGGATCCTTGTTTGCAATGTCAAACTCATTCTCCAAATCATCAATATCATCCTCTTCTTCATCCCCTTCAACCCGAGGACTGCCTGCAATTGAATCAATACGTTCTTTGTTAGTCAAAAGAATGAAAATTATCATCAATGGACCTCAACTTTCTTCTTTTTGGAGGTTCTGAAATGTAAACACAATACGGTAAGAAGATCAATTCATTCATTCACCTTTGAGACGCTTGTATCTGGTCTTGCATTGAGGACAAGCTTGATTGCCCTCTCTTCTTTCATACTCATAGCAAGGTCTACAAACTGGAAAGGCACATTCATTACAGGCAACAAATGGCTCGCCATCTACGGTGATTTCTAGCTCATCCCCACAGATCTGGCAAATTTGCCCACTCAACTCTTTCACAGATGTCACCTGTAACTCAAAAACAATAAAGGATTTCAGAAAAAGTAAAAGCTTTCTTTTTATAAACTAGGTTGCTTTACTCATTTAACTGTTTTGAGAAGGAAATATGAGAAATCAGCATAAATTCAGAATCAATAGATAGAGAAAAGAACTTCATGAATCGGATGCATTGACTAGCTCTGAAATCTAGAAAGCAGACAGGGAAAAAAATAAAGTAATGCCAAGATCTGGTTTATGAAGCTGGATTTCCCTACAAACTAGATACCAAGTAAACAGAAAAATCTGTACCAAAACCTGGAACTTCAGATGATA
>JAOANK020000006.1:5415775-5427022 GCA_026257165.2 Telfairia occidentalis
AAATATTAAAAAATATATATACTTAAAAATTTAATTTTATAATTAACGAACAAATTTTGATGTAATTTAAATTTTTTTAAAAATAAATACAATATAGTTGTAATTGTGAAAATTGTAGCAAATAATTTAGCAAGAAAAAAACACAAAGTTCAGAACTTCATGTTAAACAACTCTACACCCCAAACACATACTACACAAACTCAGACTAAACAACTCTGCACCCCAAACACAGACAAATCAACTCAGACTAAGTAACTTTGCACTCCAAACACAGACAAAACTACTCCTCAGACTAAACAACTCCCGAGATTTACTCCCCAGACAAAATAACTTCAAACTTAATAAGTCCACTCCCTGCACCAAACGCCCCCTTAGTAGAGAGTATATAAGTTATATACTCTATATTAGGTAGATCACTGATAAAAAAAATTTTATTAAAAGTTATGGGGTTGTGGATCAAACCATCGACCTTTACGATGTAGATGACTTATCTGCTAAGCGATGCTCGAATTGATAATATATCATTGATATACTTAATATGTAGCCTATAATTGATCTATATATATATTTAGTAAGTATATAAAATATATCAATGATATATCTTATATACCTAATATTGATATATCTTATAGGAGTTGTATATTAATACACATAATAGAAAATATACAAATTTTGTATTTTGTATTAGATATATCACTAATACACTTAACATGAAATATATAAGTTTTGTTTTTTATATTAAGTATATCATCGATATCACCAATATACATAACATGAAGTACATAGTTGATAGTAAATTTATCATATATTTTCTATAATATATATCACATATATATTTTATACGAAGTATATCACTGATATATTTTGTATTAGGCATATCAAAGTATATATCATTAGTATATCTATAGATTATATATCAATTATATACTTTGTATTAAGTATATCAATGATAATACCTAATATTGATATATCTTATAGGAAGTATATCAATAATATATTTTGTATTAGGTATATCACTAATATTGATAGGAAATATATCAACAATATATTTTGAATTAGAGACACCACTTATAAACTTAATATGGAGTATATCTTTGTTATACCTATAGGTAGTATATCAGTGATTGATATACTTTGCATTAGTTATATCATTTTGAATATTGAATATTAAGTATATTGGTGATATACTTAAAAGAAGGGCAAAATTGAAATAATAAAAATGTCAAAAATATGATTTTAAAAAATTGTTATTTGTATAAATATGTTGAAATATTTTGCTACTCATTACAATTACCCATAAATTTATGTCACTTTTAAAATAGAAAATTACAGAATATAGGTAGTGTCAATATTTTTATTTTTAAAAATTAAATTGCTAATTCAGATTTAAGTCAGATTTATTTGGGCATGAAATATTGTATACACATAAACCTATAAATTCCAAAAATTAAATTTATTGGATAGGTTTAAATATTATTTTGGTCTTTTTACTTTCAAAGCCTCTATTTTAGTCTCGATAATTTTAAATAAGGTTTGTTTTAGTCCTTTCATTTCTTTTATCACAATTTTCGTATGAGCTACACTTAATATTTTTTTTAAAATGTAAGCATAAATAATTTATGTTAAAGTGTTTCCCTTGTGTGAAAATTTTGTATCAGATTTTTATAAATAATGACCAAAATAATCTGTACAGACCAATAAGAATTTTTAAAATATATATAGTAAAACAAACAAAATTAGACCAAAATAATCTAAAATAATATTTAACCCTAAAATATAATAATAAAATAAGAAATAAGAAATAAGAAAAGAATCCAAAATTAAGTTCAGAGTTCCGATCAATTTGTGGCCACCTGTAGAAGGTTTGAGTTTGACTATGAGGAGTGAGTGGCTGTGTTCTTTTAATTCAATTAATAAAAATGAAAACAATAAAATAATAATTTCTCCTTTGACGAAAAAGAAAAAGAAAAATTCAGAAGTTTTCAAAGCGACTAAGTCACTGGTCTTCAGTCCTCACAAACAGCCTCAACCGCGTCCCCTCTCCCCTTTCGATTCTTCATATGACCTTTTACAAAATTAAATTTGACTCTAAAAAAACTTCCATTGACAAATCCCCCATTTCTCCTTCTTCTTCTTCCCTCACTATGACATTTCCATTTCCATTTCCATGGATTTTTTTCTTCTCTTCTCTTTCGTTCTTCTCTCTCCCTCTTTTCTTTCTGCTTCTTCTTTCTCCACTTTTTCCGTTTCTGAAACGGGAAATCAGACTTTGATCTGCGGGTTGAATTCCAACTTTAATTTGAACTGCTCCACCTTCCCTTCTCGTATTCTAATTCCTTTCAATCCCAACGATTCCTTTTCAGGGATTGTCGCCGGAGATGGCTTTCTTTGTGGGCTGAGGAATTTTCCGACCATTTCCATATCCGTCGTTCTTTGCTGGAGATTCTCTGAAAATGGAACCAACATGGAAACCAAACAGATTTACGAGGGCCCAACTTTGAGTGAACTCCGATCCGGAAATTCCCACATTTGTGGAGTTGTTAACGCTACCAATCGGCTCCAATGTTGGCAATGGCGGCGATTTGATCAGAATTTTACTCTCAATCTTACATCCCTCGCCGTCGGCGGCGATTTCGTTTGTGGCCTCTCCGGCACCGGCGGGATCAGTTGCAGAGGAACTGGGAACTCTTCTGGGGTCGTTGGCGGCGAGTGGGACGGCGGCTACAGGGCCGTCGCCGCCGGATTCCGGCATGTTTGTGGAATTGATTCTATGAATGAATTGGATTGTTGGGGGGCGGTGGTCGGAGGGATTCCGGCGGGGGAGTTTAAGTCGTTGGCTTTGGGGGACAATCGGAGCTGCGGCCTCCGGTTGAATGGGACGGCGGTTTGTTGGGGGGAAAATAATTTCACCTTGCCGGAGAGGTTAAAAGGGGAGTTTTTTACTGCGATCGAAGCTAAGAAAAATGTGTTCTGTGGAGTTGTGAGGGCGAATTTCTCTTTACTCTGTTGGGGAAATGAGATTTTGGATCGAAATTTCAATTCCTCTGTTTTGGATTTTGTTATGCCGGGGCCTTGTACAACTAATTGCCCTTGTGGCCCATTGGCCAACACTGCAAAATTTTGTACCCAATTTGGGATGATGATTTGCAAACCATGCGAAGACAGAGCTCCACTTCCGCCGCTGTCGTCTCCACCGTCACTGCCACCGCCGTCGTCTCCATCTTCCCATCATTCCTCCGGCGGGCGGTGGAGCGGCCGAATGGTGGCTCTGCTTGTAGTGGGCTGCGTTGGGAGCTTGTGTTTATTACTTGTTTGTTGTTTCTTTTTATTCAAGTATTGTAAAATCCGAGGTTGTCGAGTCCATGATTCCGGCCCCATGGAGGATCCCGCCGCCGTGGATCACCGTTTGTCGGCGGCGGGTGGGCCAGGAGGTAACAGAGTTTTGGAAAAGAGATTGAGTCATTTGATTAGCTTGGGAAATGGGGGCCAATTGGGGCAACTGGAAGACTTCCCACTTTCAGTTCTTATGGAAGCCACTGAAAATTTCTCTGAAGATTACAAAATTGGAACAGGAAGCTTTGGATCAGTGTATCGGGCAGTTTTGAGGGATGGGCGTGAAGTGGCCATTAAAAGAGCTGAAACCTCTGCAATTTCTTCCTCTGCTTGGGGCACAAAGAAACAAGAAGACAAAGACAATGCGTTTCTTAACGAGCTAGAATCTTTGTCCCGCATCAACCACAAGAACCTCCTACGACTCCTTGGTTTTTTCGACGACAGCCATGAGAGAGTGTTGGTGTATGAGTTCATGAGCAATGGCACCCTCCACGACCATCTCCATAAACTCCAATCCTCTCCCCTCGCCTCGTCGTGGGGCCGCCGCATTGCCGTGGCACTTGACGCAGCGAGAGGCATCCAATACCTCCACGACTACCTCTCACCGCCAATCATCCACCGCGACATCAAGCCCTCGAACATCCTCCTCGACGCCAAGTGGACGGCCAAGGTCTCTGACTTCGGGCTCTCGTTGATGGGTCCGGACGATGGGGCGTCCCACCTCTCACTACGAGCAGCCGGGACAGTAGGGTACATGGACCCAGAGTACTTCCGATTGCAACAACTGACGACAAAGAGTGACGTGTATAGCTTTGGAGTAGTGTTGCTAGAGTTATTGTCGGGGTACAAGGCGATCCACAAGAATGAGAATGGGGTGCCGAGGAATGTGGTGGATGTAATGGTACCGTACATTGTAAGAGATGAGATTCATAGAGTATTGGATATGAAAGTACCGCCGCCAACGCCGTTTGAGATTGAAGCGGTTAAGTACGTTGGTTATTTGGCGGCGGATTGTGTGATTTCGGAAGGGCGGCAACGGCCTTCAATGACGGATATTGTAAATTGTTTGGAGAGGGCATTGGCTGCTTGTTTGGCGCCAACAACCCTCTCTAGATCTTCTACTCAATCATCCCATTCCTTATAATCCATTTGTTCAAATCAAATTCATTCATTCTTATTTTCTTTGCTGTTTTTTTTTTATATGTATTTAAATGTTTTTGAAGCTCTACTACAAAATTTATTCAATTTTAGACATATAACATGATAACTTAAGATAGTTTATTTTGGTATCGTTCAATTTTTTTTTACTTGGGTGGGAGCAAGGAAAATTTTCTGAGGAGATGTTTGGCTCATGTAATTGTGTTGAAATGTAATTCTTTGGAACTTGTTCTAAACAAGATGGAGATTCTTCTTGTTCAATTTTTGGCAATTGGAATGGAGAACATGCATTCTCTACCATTTAAAGAAAATTTCATTGTGGAGGAAACAATTCATGGTGGCTTTCTCCCTAAGAAATATATGCTTCTAAGAAAGGCTTTTGTTTTACTTGGAGGAGGATCCAGAATACTACCCTGACCCTATTGACACCCGTTCTATGTTCATGATTTTAATAAGTTTGAGTTTGTGTAGGTTGGAAATTATAGATTTATATAGCTCATGTTTGGCTTATAAAGAAGAATGAATTTTAAAAAAAAAGATTTATATCAATCATGTCAATGTTTATATCAAATTCTAGGTATTTATAAACAATAAAAAAATCATAATTTTCTTATTTTGGGTTCAACCAATGATTTAAATATCTATCGATATGTCGATATATCCGAAAATTGAAAGGTTCGATATCAATATTAAAAATCAATCAATATTATCCGTACAAATATGTATGAAGCGTAAAAAATAAGATCATTTAGTAATAAATATGAATTTAAATACCAAGAATAAGAGCTATTACTTATCTAGGTATTTATAAACAATAGAAAAAAATCATAATTTTTTTATTTTGGGTTCAACAACATGTGAAAGTGGGGATTCGAATCTCCGACCTTTTCGTCGATAATATACACCTTAACTAGTTGAGCTATAAAAGTTAGGAAAAAAAATATATAATTTAACTAAAAATAAAATACACAAAATTTAAGCATATACAAATATTCAAGATGCAAAAAATAATAATCTTAACATTAATTAAAAAATAATCCAAACATAACCAAAGTAAAAGCGAAAATTGAAGTATGTGTATTGTAAAATTTTCTTAAAATATATCTGCCTCTCACTAATGTTTGAAATCAAACACTTTATAATTTTGTTTTTCTTTTTTGAAAAGAAGACTTCTATAACTTTGGAAAAGTGGAACTATTAGTGAATTCAGAATGAAGTTTATGATTTGAATTACATTTCTAAAATTTTCCAAATTTTAAGACGTTTAATATTTTTTTTAATTAAATATAATTATAATTATAATTAATAATTCTTGAATTAATTAATGTAAATAAAATGGACTTTTTATATTTTAGAAGTTAATGTTGAGTGAAAGATTGAGCCATCAACTTCAAGAAAGGTAACATCAGTTTGAGCATAACTTAATAGATAAGATATCTATTACCATCGTAAAAGTCGATGGTTTGATTATCAACTCTACATTGAACTCAACCAAAATTTTAAAAAATAAATAATAAAATAAAATAAAACTTTAAGGATGGTAATAAGTTCATTTATCCATTAGCAATACTCATGGACAATTCTTTAAAATTTATTAACATAGGTAATTAATAATATGTTACATACTAGTAAATTTAAGATTTCACAAGGGACGAAACAGTAAAAAAAACCTTTTTAAATATTATAACTTTTTAATATAATAATATAGATATAGATAATGTTCTGCTATTTCCAGCTTTGTCCACGTCTCACAAATTAAGTTTGAATTAATGAACTTTAACCTGATGCAATCTTTGAAGGAACGTTGGAGAAGCTGACTAAAGAAATTTCAAAATTAATTAACTAAGCAACATTAATATTTTTAATAATTTTGGAAGCTTTCCAAATTAAACCCAATTCATGTTTTAGTCGCAAGAGGCCGAAAACATGCCCAAAACCACTTTCTTAATAAAGAAAATGATCTTATAGATTGAGTCATAAGATGCAGATGGTACCTTGGTTTTAGGAACGAGGCAATTGAAATTAAACACCGATTTTTTTTTAATCTTAGAATTGGCCAAATTAGAATGAATTAAGAAAATTGATTTTAGCAAATTTTCAAACATAATCCAAGACAATTATTATCTCAATAAATTATGAATTTTGATTTTGGACAAAATAAATTGTCAACCCAAAACCTAAAATTAATCCCAACAAAAAGATAACAAAATTGGATGATTTATAGGTAAGACCTAAGAATTTACATTGATAGACCAGGGAAGAGAAAAACATCAAAGGCTGTTAATGGAGATTCAAAAGTGGCCATTATACAAACCAGATGGTCATGTATACAAAAATATGAAATAGGCTTATAACAGATTCTAGAAGCAGCCTCAAATTGATGGAACTGTTCCCTCAACATCTCTCAAAAATCTTGTAAAGCTTCTCCAATGATGCAACCTGTAAAAGTCAATGACCTTTAAATTTAATAAATATGTGTAGACCATCCAGTTTTCCATGCAAGCAAAAACACACATTAAATGTATGTTGTAGTCAACAAATGAAGCAATTGGCAGGTCGTTATGACAAAAGTCTCAAGGGATGGTCAGCAAAATCTTCATATCTATTTATTAACCCTCCACAGGTTTTAGATAGGCAATTGACCTCCGTTTTTTAATCCCGCCATTATGACTATTTTCAAATTTAAAACTTAAAAAACAACGTTTCTCATCAAATTCAATGAAAAGAAAAGTCCTAATATCTGAAACTACCGTTGAAGATTTCCTTCTTGAAGCACCATTAAGGTGCAATTAAATTTTTTGTAAAGGAAGCAAACATGGAAAAGTTCCAAGAGTCTCCCTTTCGAGATCATTATGATACAAGCATCAAAAGATATTCAACTCAGCCTACATGTGATTCCTATATAAATAAGATGAGGAGAAAATGTTATTTTATTCAATATACGGTCACTATATATAGGTATACAAAATAACCCTAATTTAAAGTAGGTACAATTACTATTAAGGACAAATACATAATAACACATACATATATATATATATCATAACACTCCTTCAAGCTGGAGCAAATATGTCAATCATGCTCAACTTGCTCCGTTTAAGGGTTTTGTAAATATATCTCTCAATTGTTCTTTAGTCTTCACATATCATGTGGACACCACACCTTGTATATTCTCATGAATAAAATGATAGTCCACTTCAATGCGTTTAGTCCTCTCATAAAATACTAGATTAGAGGGAATGTGAAGTGAGAATGTGAAGTGCAGCTTGATTGTCACACCACAATTTTGTTGGCATCGTAATGCTGAAGCCCATTTCAATTAGGAGTTGATATATTCATAATATTTCACACACAAACTATGCCATGACTCTATATTCTAACTTAGCATTTAAACGTGAGACCACAGTCTACTTTATACTCTTCCATGACACCAAATTGCCTCCTATAAAGACACAATATCCAAAAGTTTCTATCTTTTCCAGAACCAGCCCAATCAACATCTGAAAAGCACTCCACTCTCATATGACTGTGATTTGTATATAGAATTTCACATCCAGGTACAGCTTTTAGATAGCATAAAATTTGTTCTACTGTAGCCCAATGATCTACTGTCGGTGAAAACATATATTGACTTACAATACGTACTGAATAAGTCGTGTCTGGCCTGGTTACCATTAGGTAATTCAACTTTCCAACCAATCTTCCATATAGATCTTTAAATAATTCTCCATATTTAGTAAACTGCAAATTCAATATCATCGAAGTACTACATGGTTTGACCCTCATTTTTCCAGTCTCAAATAACAAGTTAAGCATATATTTATATTGTGACAGAAAGATGCATTTCTTACTTCTCATCACTTCAATACCCAATTACTTAAGTGTTCCCAAATCTTTAGTGTGAAACTGACCTTTAAGGAAAGTTTTGAGAGAAGAAATACCTGATGCATCATTTCCAATAAGAACAATATCATCAGCATACACAACAAGTAAAGTAATACCACTCTCAGACCAACAATTGAAGACAAAATAATCGGACGTACTTTTCTTCATTCTAAACTGCTCGAGTGCTTCACTAAATTTACCAAACCATACTCGTGGACTATATTTTAATCCATACAAAGATTTTCTTAGTCAACAAACTTTATCACTCTCTCCTGAGCAACAAACCCAAGTGGTTACTCCACATGAACTTACTCCTGAAGATCACCATGAAGGAATGCACTCTTGATGTCAAGTTGATGTAAAGGTCAACTTTGTGTAGCAGCTGGACAAATAAACAACCGAATAGATGTGAGTTTTGCAACCAGAGAGAATGTATCAGAATAATCAATACCATATATTTGAACATAGCCTTTAGCAACAAGGCCAGCTTTCAATCGAGCAACGGAACCATCGTGGTTAATCTTGATTGCAAACACCCATTTACACCCAATGGCATTCTTTCCTACAGGATGAAACACTAGATTACAGGTATCATCATCATCTAAAGCATTCATTTCTTAAATCATTGCATTACGCCATCCAGGATGAGATAAAGCTTCATGAGCAAAGTTAGAAATATAGATAGAATCAAGGGATGTAACAAATGAATAGGAGGGTGAGGACAAATGGTTATAAGAGACAAACAAAGAAATAGGATAAGTACAAGTATATTTACCTTTGCAAAGGGCAATTAGAAAACTCATCACCTAATCTTGGATCAGTTGTCAAAAAATCTTCTAGTAGGGGACATGTGCCTGGAGGTTGCAATGGTGGTGTTCGCCTGGAGTATACGTGTACAATGGGCGGACGAGGAGGAATGGAAACCAAAGGAAGAGTAAGGAAGGATTCAGAAGTGTTATAATATATATTTATGTAAAATAAGAGTTTATTAGTCTTTTGTCCTTTATTGTAATTTACTATTATTAGTTTAGGGCTTCCATGTATGCCTATATATATCTTTCTCTAGTGTATAGAATGGAGTAAATTATTCTTCCCACTTGTTCTCACAATAACATGGTATCGAGCATCCAGGTCTTTTCCTAGAGCAATTAGGGTTTTGTATGTTTTGTGCACCTTTCGGGTTTGGGATTTAGAATACTAACTTAGAGTGTTTGTTTTTCGACACCACCCAACCGAAAAGGAAACCCACCCACCGATTTGAAAAACTTGAGAATTCCGCCGGAAAACACCCCACGCGCCGCCGGAAGCCGTCGCTGCCTCTCCCACGCGCCGGCGTGTGAAGGCGCGTGAGTGGCCAGAATTTTTTTCCGACCACTGTGGTTCACTTTTTTTTGCGATATTCAACCTCTGTGTGTGGTTATTTTGGTTGATATATGCTCGAAATTGAAGTTGTTTCAAAAAAGAATTAGGGTTTTTTATTAGGAACTCTATGTAGATCTGGTTTTCAGAGTTTGTGCACTCATTTAGTTTTGATTTCGTGAATTTTGATTACATATCGTGTTTCTCCATTCTTCGTTGGAATATGGCCAGACAAAAGCCTGTGGTGATATCTGATTTGATTCAATCGGAGACTCAATCAACCTATGATCCATCTAAGAAGTCATTTGTTAATTTTGTGGATGAGTTTGCTAAATTTCAACAGTACCAAAAATCATTGAAAGCATATTCATCATCTTCCACGCCTAACTCTATAACCACTATTGTTAGTTCAAGTAACATGAATTATTGTCTATTTTCATCTTCTACCACATGGGTCATAGACTCTGGTACTACTAATCATATGACAAGTAATTCTAATTTTTTTTTTAACCCTTTGTCATCCACATGCCTTACTAATGTCACTTTAGCAGATGAATCAAAATCTACTATTCTTAGATCTGGCATAGTAAACCTCACCCCATCTCTTTCTTTGCCCTTTGTTGTACATTTACCTCGCCTTTCTTTTAACTTGATCTTTGTTAGTAAACTCACTCGTGACCTTAATAGTTGTGTCTGATTCTATCCTGACTATTGCTTGCTTTAGGATCTTGTGACTAAAAAGATTATTAGGAGAGCACATGAATCTGGAGAACTTTATACTTTTGATCATCAAGTACTAGTTGTTTGCTCTGGAGTTGTTACTCCTTTTGAAACTCATTGTCGTCTCGATCATCCATCTCTCTCAATATTAAGAACGTTTTGTCCTTAGTTTCATAATTTGTCTTCATTAAATTGTGACTCATGTTAGTTTACAAAATTTCATCGTCTTAGTTTGAGCCCTAGGGTCGATAAATGAGCAAGTTAGGCCCTAACTTGAGCCTAAATTAAAAAAAAAGAAAAAGAAAAAGAAAAAGAAAAAGGGAAAAAAATAAAATAAAATGAAATATTGGGCTTAATGGCATTTTTGTAATTAAGCCAAAGAAGGGTTAGGGTTAGGGTTAGGGTTCACAAGTGTACCCTATATAAGGAAAAGTTAGGCCCTAACCCTCCTCAATTTTATGTTGCCCAAAAGAAAGAAGGAAAAAGAAAATGGAGAAAAAGATCGATTCTTTTCCCTCTCCTCTCCCGCACTCTCGATCCTTTCCCTCTTCCTCTCAATTTTCCAACCCCTTGGCCACACTGTCCAGCAGCATCGAATCCAGAACGCAGCGGTCCAGATTGGGTTGGGTGCTCGGGACCGTCGACCAAACATCTCGGTAAGTACATTATCGTGTTTTTGAGTCTTTTCTCATCGTTTTCTGCGCAAATCACGTAAATTTTCTCGATCTCTGGCAATGGGTGGCTAAGAGCAGTAGGGAACATCAATTCTGGAAAGTAAGAACGTTGAAGGTT
>JAOANK020000006.1:5427122-5438988 GCA_026257165.2 Telfairia occidentalis
AATTGAAACTCTAGATAAAATTTATTTAACACAAACAAAGACGGATGACCCAAACAATAATGGACCTCGAAGAGGGATGCAACTCCAAAGTAGGTGACCACTTTTGGTAATTGGTGGTCGAAAATGTAGAGTCCTCTGGACTCATTCTCTACCAATAATCTTTTCGTCATACGATCCTAAAACAAGCAATAGCCAGGGAGAAATGAGATGAAACAATTAAGATCACGATCAAGTTTACTGACAGAAATCAAATTAAAGAGAGTGTAGGCAAATTTAACACGGATGACAAAGGAAGAGGTGAAGTGAGATTAATTGTTTCAAAACCAATAACAGATGATGTTGATCCCTCTGCTAAAGTAACAGTGGGTGAAGATGCAGGTGACAAAGGAGTAGAAAAAATCTAAAATTACATGTCATATGGTTTGTAGCATTAGAATCTATAGCTCATTCGGTAGAGGATGAAAGAAGGCAATTGTGCATATTACCTGACGCAGCAATGATTGCAATGGAGTTTGATGAAAACGATAATTCTGGTACTGCAGTAATTTAGCAAACTCATTTGTAGAGACAGTAACCAAAGTTTTAGATGTATCATAAGTGGAGGCAATCTGAATAAGTGGAGGTCTCTGACCTTTATTCAACAACTTCCTACAGTCTCATTTCATATGACCTGGCTTACGACAGTAATTACAGACAATATATGAACTAGGGTCCCTAAGAGTCTTATGAGTCATGTCTCTGATTATCATAATCAATCCCTGAATATTTTTGCTCACTCCTCTATGAACCCTAACATTATTGTGCTTACCAATTAAAGCATTGTTGGGTTGAGAAACAGATGAGCCAGATAGCCTGTTTGAGGATTTTTTGTACGAAAAACTCTACTAAAAGCATCTTGTAGAGAAGTTATCTCTGAGCTAGAAAGGATTTGTGCTTAGCCATCGCAAATTCAAATAAAAGTCCAGGTAGAAAACACATGACAACCATCTTTTTACGTTGAGCTTGTTGGACTTTTATATAGGTACTAAATGGCATTAGCACGTTCAATTTTGCAGACATCTTCTTTAAATGCATAAAGTAACTCATAACTGATTGATCCTGCTGTTGAGGACGACAGAGTGTCATGCATATTTCATATATCTTATTAACCTGCTTTGGAAAAATTTTTAGTACTCTAGTAATTCTTTCGCCAACACACAATGACTCACTAATCCAACCATCATCCTCAATTGAGCTCTTTATCTGGCGGTACGATCAAGCATCATCTTCAAGCCAATTCTTCTGTGTCATCCTTTGGGGCATCATCAGTGATGTGATCATCCATGTCAACACTTCTTAAACAAAAAATAATATTCTTACGCCAATCATAACAGTTTGACCTATTCAACTTATGTTCTGTGAATTTTGACGTGAGAGAGACCGTATTTGAAAGAATTATAAGTTTCATATCAACCATTGTTAATCCAAAATGAAGATAAAAACTAACATAATAAAAAAAAAAACAGAATTGAACGAGGACAAAATTGGATTATTTTCCAAATATCTTCACACCCGAGCAATATTTTCTAAAACAAAATATACAAATCGGCTGAAAATAACAAACTGAGACAAACCCAAGCGACGTCAATCAAACGAACCTCCCACGCTCCCTCAAGCGTCGTCGTCGTTCGTCGAAAAGCACCGCACATGAAGCTTACGCTCAGCATTTTCCAATGAACGACGACAATGCTTCAACTCCTTTGACGACAACGCTCCTTCCTAAGTGGGTGGTGTTGACAAATGGTCACTCTAACTCAATGACCCAAACTTCAAACCCTAGCCTCATTTGAGAGAGAAGAAACCTAACAACAATCTAAACCTTAGAAAAGCTCCAATGCCATGTAAATGAGACTAGGAGAAAATGTTATTTTATTCAGTATGAGAAGGTTGCTATATATAGATACACAAAAGAACCTTAATCTAATGCATATACAATTATTATAAAGAACAAATATATAATAACACATATATATCATAACATCCTAGACCTCTAAGAGTAGAGCTTCAACATCTCTTTGGGAGCGAATAGTTAGAAGAGAAAAAAAAATTACCCGAACAAACGTTCCATTTTCGGCCAGAGAATTTGGAGGCTTGAGGAACAATTTCATTGATGGGAAGAGTACATGCTGTATTGACCACTCACGTTGAGCCCACATAGTTTCTGCCTCCGATAGTAGCTTATGCTCCATTTCATCCTCCATTACCACTTCATCATCACCTGTAAATGGCCCCGAAAAGATCATCGAGAGCTATATTGTGTGGAGAAGGGCATACCATTGGATATGTGAAATTACAGTACTAATCAGCATGCATTAATTAAACCAATTGAATGTTCACATTCAAAGGCAGCCGTATGTATTACACCAAAAGCTCCCAAATTTAGTAATGTACTCTCTGCTGTTAAACATGAAGAGAAAAAATAGCACGAAGCACGACCAAGAAAAAACTGTCATTACAAACTCAACCTTGCTAATTGATCACAGAGATGTGATCCAAGTAGGTCATTTGCAGTTAACATAAACATAGACTGATAGGAGAATTAAGAGAATCAATTACAGCTAAGATTGTAAAATACAGCAGAGATTTGAAGAATCTGTTAAAGACATTTATATCTAAAAGCACAGAAAATTGAAAATCGTCACTCAAGAGATCAGTATTAGCAAACAGTTACCTGTTTTTGCATCTTGAGAATTTCCGGATGGTTTTATCCTTTTGTAGAACTGCAAGCCATCACCTGATGGATTGGGCAGCATGGGAGGATGCATAGCATAGAAATTCCCAAGGGCAGCTGAAATCGATTGGAGACAATTTCTCTCATCTTCCCAATCAATCTACAAATTTTAAGTACAATTAGGCTTATAGTATACAAGCTAAGGCAGAGAGAAAATTCCTCAACTTCCTCTCCAGCAAAACGAACACACAACAACACAAATACTCAAATAGAACTAACTTTGCTCTATATGTCCGATTGAAATGGTAATAACCAAAGTCTCAAAATAAACGAAAAACAGAATTCCGGAACCAGAACATAATAGCAAGAAAATGTTCACACTCCCAACATTTGAGAGGTTGGCCTCTCCTACCGCCAGGCGACTAAACGCACAAAAACCAAAATAATCTACCAAGCACAGTAAATAACAAACTCATGCACGCTCCCCTCAATGGGGCCCACACAGACAAGTTACATTTCACTTTCCTTCTTTACCCTTGCCCTCTTACTCTACGTGTTTAGGATGGGAGGCCTCACAATACCCTTTGGATCGAGATTCACCTTGTCCTCAAGGTAGAAATGGAGAAATTTGCTGACGGATTAATGAAGCTAGTTCCCAAGTCGCCTCCCAAGTTGTTAAATTGTTCCATTGAACAAGTCATTCTTTCTCTAGCGGATGGATTCCCCGTACATTCTTAGGCTCAAGAAGCATCTCAAAGTCATTGCTAACGTTGGGTTTTGTTTTGGGCCCGCGGGGGGTGGGCTGCAAACTCATCTCATCAGCCACCTTTTTCTTGAGCTATAAACATGGAAGACATTATGAATAGACGCCTCCTTAGGTTGTTTGATCTTATACACCACTTAAACTATATGTTCAACAATTTTGTAAGGCCCAAAAAAATTTGGAGCTAGCTTCTCACATCTCTTTGTTGCCAACGATCTCTGTCTATATGGTCTGATTTGTAAGTACACCACGTCCCCGACCTTGTAATGAACTTCCCTTCGATGGCGATTGGCATACTTCTTCATTCTTTCTTGTGCCGCGATTAACTGATTTTTAAGTGTGAGGAGGATGTGGCCTCAATCAACCAATTGCTGATCCAACGTGTTGTTCGACGTTTTCCTATCTCGATAGGCCAATAGGGGAAGTGGGTGACTTCCATATACTATCTGAAATGGAGTGGAATTGATATAGACATGATAATTGGTGTTATACCAATACTCGGCACAAGATATCCATTGACTCCATTGCTTCAATTTCTCTCCACAAAAGCATCGCAGCGAAGTCTCCCGACAGTTATTGACAATTTCAGATTGCCCATCCGTTTGAGGGTGAAAGGAGGTGCTTTTCTTCAAGTGGGTGTCTTGTAAGCGAAATAATTCCAACAAAAAATGACTCGGAAAAATCTTATCCCTATCTAGGGAAGCCATGGAGTCTAACAATTTCCTTCATGAAGCGGTTAACAATACTTTTAGTGGAGAAGGGGTGGCTAACTGGTAAGAAATGACCATATTACCAATATGGCATCAAACTACGATGATTTGTGGAGGCCTTCGACCAAGTCCATTGTTATGTCCTCCCACACTTGGTTGGGAATGGGCAGAGGTTGCAAAAGCCTAGCGGGAGACACAACCTTAGTTTTATTCCTCTAGCAGATTTCACCGCGGTCAACATAGCTCTTAACATCGTTTTTCATCCCTTTCCAAAATAACTCCCCCATTGAGTCTTTTATAGTGTGAAGGAAACTCGAAGGACCACCTAGCACTGAATTGTGGAAGGTATGGAGGATCGTGGGAAGCAATTTGGAAGTACAAGAAACAACTAATCTTCCTTTGTAGTGAAGCTTGCCCGGGTCTAAGAATAGCGAGGCATGCTATCAGTATCTTTCTCCAGCTCTCCGATGATCTTCAACAACTCTCCATCCTCCCTTACTTCATTTTGAATCACCTCCATGCCCATGATGGCAAAGATTGTGAGTGAAGCCAACTCTGCTATGGGTGGTTGGCGAGACAGGGCATCCACGGCCTTGTTCGTTGGACTAGAAACATAGTTTATGTCGAAATCATACCCCAGTAGTTTGGTAACCCACTTTTGACACTGTAGTTGAACCTCTCTCTATTCCACGAGATATTTCAGAGCCCTCGAATTTGTATGTACCCTGAATTTTTGTCCCAAGAGGGAGTGACGCCAATTCTAAACTGCTAAGATAATGGCCATCAGCTCTCTTTCATAAACCTATTTGGTTTTTGCATGTTTTGATAACACTTGGCTGAAGATGGCTACACGCTTGTTCTAAGATAAAACTGCCCCTAACCAAGTACCTGAGGCATTTGTTTCAATGACAAAAGGTTGTAATTGAGTAAAGCCAAAACGGGCAAAGTCACCATTGTTCGCTTTAGGCGTTCAAATGTTGTCGTAGATTCATCCGTCGAATTAAACTCATCTTTCTTCCACAACTTGGATAGGAGAGCAACTAAAGTCCCATAATTTAAAACAAATCGGTGGTAGTAAGATTTCTAGGAGTCGGCCATTGAATCATTGCACGTATTTTCTCCCCATCTGCCTTCATACCTTGAGCAGAAACCCAATGCCCCAATACTCGATGCGCCTTCTCACAAACTGACATTTCTTGAGGCTGGCGTAGACCTTTTTGTCCTTCAAAGTGTTGAAAACAACGGGAAGGTGCTTCCTGTGATCTTCATAATTGGAACTGTAGATTAGGATATCGTCAAGAACATGAGGACAAACTTACGTAGAAAAAGACAAAAGATCTAATTCATCCGGGCCTGGAAAGTCGTCGAGGCGTTGGTCAGCCCAAAAGGCATGACAAGAAACTCAGTGTAACTTGTGCATCCTAAATGTCGTTTTATGAATGTCCTATTCATGAACCCTGATCTGATGATATCCACTTTTCAAACCCAACTTCGAATATACCACTGACCCATGGAGTTCGTCTAGCAACTTTTCGATAATAGGGATGGAGAATTTATCAAGGAAGATCACCATGTTCAGTGCTCTGTAACAGACGCAAAATCTCTAGCTCCCATCTTTCTTTTAACTAAGATTACCAGACTTCAGAATGGGCTTGTGCTTGGCTGGATAATTCTCATAAGCAACATCTCTTTGATTAGTTTCTCGATCTCATTCTTCTTCATGTGCACATACTTGTATGGTCGAACATTAATCGAGGCATGATTTTCAACCAACTGAATTCTACGATCAATTTGTCTCTCTGGAGGAAGACCGGCTAGACTTCCAAAAATTTCCAAGAACTCAGCAATCAGAATATGCATATCGCCTGGTAGCTCTGACTCACTTTGATGTTCTTCCTTCCGCTCTTCTTTGTCCCTAATTGTCAACCCACCAAGTACCCTTGGTCATGAGAAGCCCATGGACATGTAAGCATTTCAACGAAACTTCTGCCTTGGCGAGAGAGGAGTCTCCTTTCAGAGTGATCTTTTCCCCACGTGAAAAGTCATGGTCAGAAAGGACAAATCTACCCCCACAAATCCGGTCTTACATAACCATTGCATTCCAAGCATGATATCCATACCCCCGAGGTCTAACGGTAAGAACTCTTCTTTGATTGTGATTTCTAGAAGTTTGGTGATGACAGCCCTACACAGACCCTTACCCCTGACCGCTACTTTTGTCCCTATGACCACTCCATAGTTGGACATTTATGTTAAGGGTCGCTTCAATTCCTCCACTAAGGCTTGAGCAACAAAATTGTGGGTAGCTCCACAGTCAATCATCACCACCACGGGACATTGTTGCACCTTTCCTCTAACCTTCGTGGTCCCTGGCATTGAGAACCCAACTATTGGATTTAGGTCTAACTCAACTAAATTGCCTACCTCTATAACCTTCGCTTCTATCGGTTCAACTTGCGCCTCTTCTACTTCAATTTCCACCTCTTCGTGTCGTTCACAATCAGAACTCGAAGCTCTTGATTTTTGCAACAGTGGCATAATGTGTATTTCTCTTCGCAACGATAACAAAGTCCTTTCTCCCTTCGAGCTTGATACTTTGTGTCTGTAAGCTTCTTGAATCGCCCTTACGATAGTTTCCCCTTTTTCTTGCAAAGTAATGACTCGGGGCAGGTTTGGATCGAGTATTTTCCCACCCATTTTACTAGCACTAGGGTGAGTTCCCTTGCTTCCAATAATTGGGCTTGATTTGTTAGGGTTATTGGTATTGGTCTCACTTTGGGCCTTTTCACCTTTGTACACTAACCGCACAGCAATATCACAGTCTTCTATGAGTTGGGCTTGTTTCATAATACATTTCAGCCCATTAGGCTCTCGACTAATTATTTCTGCCTTAATGGTTGGGTGGAGTCTGTTTAAGAATGTGTTATCCAAAACGTCATTGGAAATGTCTGACAACGGTGCCGAGAAGGTCTCGGATTTTTTTCAAAAATTTGCCACAGTACCCCTTTTTTGTTTGACGGATAAGAATCGAACCATTAAGTTCCCTTCTTGTGTAGGTCGAAAGCGTTCAAACAATCTAGACTTCAAATCTTCCAATGACAAAAAATTTCTTCAATTTTGTGCCCAGCGATACCAATCAACGACTGCACCCTCGAAACTCACCACCACCATGGTGATTTTCTTAGAATCCGTCAACTGGTGAATGTCAAAGTACCTCTCTGCCCTGAATAACCAAGAATCCGAATTGTCTCTTGAAAAACAAGCATCTCTAACTTCTTAAATTTGTCCTTCTCACCCTTCCCCCCGGTGGGTGTTCATTTCATCCACTTTCGTCTCCTTTGATTCTCCATCCCCTTCTTTTTCCTTGTTTCTCTATGAGAAACCCTTTAAAATTTCCGACACGGTTTTACCCTTCTCGTTAGTTCTTTCCGGCAAAACCATGGGCCTCTTCTTTTGGCCTTCACAGAATTCACATGTGAGTACTTCCAAGTTCTTACTTATGCTTTGTAAGACCTCTTTCATTTCCCCTATCTCCTTCTCAGCTCCACTTACTCTCTCCTCCAACTGATTTTGTGTCATTTGTTGTGTATGCCCCAAGATGAGACGTACTTTGATACTAGTTTGTGAGGTATTTTAACTTCTTCTCTTGCAAAACTAACACACAACACAAATACTCAAATAGAGCTAACTTTGCTGTATATTTTTTATTGAAATGGTAATAACCAAAGTCTCAAAATGAACGTAAAACAGAGTACCAAAACCAGAACACATTAGCAAGAAATAGTTCACACTCCCAGCAATTTGAGAGGTTGGTCTCTCCTGTCCTACCTCGAGGCGACTAAACACAAACACAAGCACAAAAACCAAAATAACCTACCAAGCACAGTGAATAAGAAACTCACGCACTCTCCCCTAAATGAGGCCCACACAGATAAGTTACATTACACTTTCATTCTTTAACCTTGCCCCTCTTGTTGTACGTGTTTAGAATGGGAGGCCTCACAGAATTGTTGCTTGATCGGTTTTTAAATACCAGATTTATTTCAAGAATTCAAGGGAAGTGAGGATGTCTCGTTTTTTTTTTAATCATCATTTAGTGGTTTTGGAAATGGTCCACGCAATGGGGATCCTCACCTTTTAGGTTTAATAATTCTTCATCACAACATTTGGAGTTATTACCATAATTAAAAGCCAAGTGGGAAGAAGAAAAAAAAAATGGGCGAGTTGGATTTGAATTTTTCATAACTTACAAAACTTGAAGAGTCATTCAAGAATAGAGTTCAAATTTAGAATAGGAGCATCAACTCAAAAAAAAGAGATCTTTGAGGAAGGGTTGAGAGAGATTGATGAGAAGGAAGAAAATAGGAGCTTTAATGAGAAGAGTATCAAGCAAGAACAGATAGTTATTTCCTGTTCAAAGAAAAAGATCTCATTCAAAGATGTACGACTCGATAATGAAAAGGTGATGAGAATTCAGCAATCTCACCCGCCCACGTTGTAAGGCTAACTAGATGCCACATAGCTTTGCCAATCAAGGGTACCTAACCAATAGACCAAGCTTCAGCCCATTCCCCACATCTCGGGCACAACCGAGGTGACCACACAACATTGAGGACATCAACCCACAAGATGAGATCCAGTGTATTGCTCGTTTGAGATCACAGACGAGCGAATTTGATACTCCGACCAGCCCATTTCAATCCTCTATAAATAGAAGGATTCATCCCACAACTAGCTGCATGAAAATACCTTGCTCACCTCGACTATACCTTGAACTTATATTCACTTGAGCATCGGAGTATGGTTGGCAAAGTGCCACACCAGTGCAAGTCTTCTATGCAAGTACTTGAAATTGTCAAGCTCACTCACTTTAACGACTCCTCCAAGCATGGGCCAACACTTGGCACCGTTTATCGAAAAAAGATTGATTCTTATGCTCTAACAAATGGTTGTCTAACAAGAGGTGTGTCTACCACCTTCGAAACAATACAGTTTATGTTTTGTATTTATGTTTTTTTTTAACTTCTTTTTGTATTATATGTTTAGTTCTTATAACTTATAATCCATTCTTGATTTTAACTATAGATTATGATAATGTTGTTTATGTTTTGTACAAGGATGAAAATATCTATCCAACCCCAGATCGACTTCATCCCAAGATCCAAGCTGCCCAACCTACCTCACTACAAAATGCGTCCAAAAGAATACAGCATACTACAAGAACAAGTACATGAACTGCTTGTCAAAGGCCGTATTAAACCGAGCATCAGCCCATGTGTTGTTCCAACACTCCTAACACTGTCTCCCCTGGCATCATTAATTCCACGAATGATTGCCCAAAAAACCTCTCCCAATTTAATTGCAGATAAGGATTCTCATAAAGATTCTATTGCAAGCCTTATTCGCCTTATTCAAAAGAAAAAAGTGTTTGTTTCAATAAAAGACTATCGCCCAATTAGCCTCACAACTTCGGTTTATAAAATTATAGCGAAAGTATTCGCTGAAAGGTTAAAGGTAGTAATGCCTTTTATTATTTCTTCTTCTCAAAGTATTTTTTTATTGAAGAAAAACAGATTCTAGTACCTATTTGATTGCAAATGAAGTGGCGGAGTTCTATTGGGCTAAAAGATGAAAGGTTGAATTTTAAAATTTGATATTGAAAAACTTTTTTTTTTAAATAGAACCGTCATTTCATTGATGGAATGAAAATGAGTATAAAAAAAAGGGGAAAAAGACTCCATCCAAGGAGTTACAAAAAACATCTCCAATTGGACAAGAGAGAGAAGTTGTAATTACAAAAGGGAAACAATTTTTTACTCCAGTATAAAGCATTGAAAAGTATGCTATCGATTAGGGTCTTGATGGATTGATGTCTATTCTAAAAAATTTGGTCATTACACTCGTTCCAAATAACCTAGAAAAAAGCTCGGATAAGGTTCGACCAAAAGGTCTTTTTGTTGCCTTTGAAAGGGTGGTGGAGAAGGACAAGGGCAAGCCATTCTTGTATCGTTTGTGGCATAACAATAGTCCAATCAAAAGCTTGCAGAAAATGTCCCCATATGGCAGCAGAGAACTGCAATGAATGAAGAGGTGGCTATGCGATTCATTGTTGCCGCAGCAAAGACAGCACCAACCTGGGGAGATGGCCATCCATGGAGATCTCTTTTGGAGTCTATCTTGTGTATTGAGGCAAGCCTGACTTATTTCCCAGATGAGAAATTTAATTCTTTTTGGGTATTTGTCTTTCCAAATGGTTTTGTACAAGTCAGCATCCTGAACAAGGGGGTTCGTGAGGTGGGCGACAAGGGAATTAGCGGAGAAGGCGCCATTGCTAGCAAGGTTCCAATGCCATAAGTCCACTCTATTTGATAGATGCATAGACAATAGGATCATAGAAAGGTTAGCCCATTCGGCTATTTCGTTATCATGAAAATTTCTGCAAAAATTCATAACCCAATAGCTTTGCTCATAAGACCATAAATCGGCAATGGATGCATGCAGTAGCAAAGGGGCCGTGGTCACCCCAGCTATCATTCCAAAACCTAATGCAGTTGCCATTACCCAATCTACAGTGTATGTTAGACTGGAGACGGGTGGCTGTTTTGTTCATGTGCTTCCAGAGGCTTCCACATGAAGCTATTGATTTAATACCAGCTTTGAGATCAAAATGGATGGAACCAAATTTGGCCTTGATAACCTTTCTCCATAAAGCAGATTTTTCAGCATGAAACCTCCAGTGCCATTTGGTCAATAAAGCCTTGTTTCTAATCTTCAAGTCTGGAATGCCAAGACCCCCACACTCTAGAGGCTTTTTAACATTATTCCACCTAAGGAGGTGAGAGGATTCTTTCTCCCTGTCTCCAGACCAAAGAAAGTGACAGAAGAGCTTCTCTATGATTTTTGCAGCTTTGGATGGCAAAGGGAAAAGGGAGAGATCATAGGTAGGTAGGCTAGCGAGAGTGCTATTGATAAGAATGACCCTTCCTCCTTTGGATATGTGCGAGTGGTTCCAAGTAGTATGGAGTTTTTCTTCAATTTTTTCGATGATAGGCTGCCACAAACTCAAGTTGCTTGGTTTGCCAAGGAGGGGAAGGCCCAGATAGTGATTCGGCCAAGATTCCACAGAACAACCAAATTTTGCAGCAGGGTTACCAGTTCTCTGTTCATCCATATTAATACCCAACAGCAAAGATTTTCTATTGTTGATATTAAGACTCGAGGCTTCCTCAAACAAGCAGATGAAATTGGTGAAGTTTGTGATGCTTTGGTCATCATTGGTGGAGAAAAAAATAGTGTCATCAGTGAATTGAAGGTGATTGATCATCAAGGGAGACTTGCCAATCGAGAAGCGACAAATGAGATTCTTATTGGTCGCGTGGATGAGCATTCTACTAAGGCTATCCACAAAAATGATAAAGAGGAAAGGAGAGAGCGGATCTCCTTGTCTAAGATCACGTGATGCTAAGATCTTTCCTCTAAGCCTTCCATTAATGATTATGGAAAAATTGGTGGAAGGAATGCAACCATAGATCCATTTGCACCATTTGGAACCAAACCCCTTGATTTTCAAAAGTGCATCAAAGGCCTTCTCTACGTCCAACTTAATTACCACCCCACTTTTTCGATAAGAATGGTGTAAAACGTGATTGGGAGAAAAATAAGTTATGTTATTCAGTATGAGAA
>JAOANK020000006.1:5448326-5459448 GCA_026257165.2 Telfairia occidentalis
CGATAAAGGGAAGATGCCGATGTCATTGGATGAAGAGGAATGGGTAGACATTGAAAATGGCAACGAAATTGAGGATGGAGCTATTAGATATGATGACGACTTTAATGGAAGATCCTATTAGCGATAGTGAAAATGATGTTGTGGATGAACTTTAAATTTTTTTAACTCAAGAAAGTTAGACTAATGGACATCAATAGACTATTGAAATTTTTCCCTTTTTATTCATTTTTAAGTATGTTTAGTGCTTTATATGAATATCACAATATTGGGAATACAATGTTTTATGCTTTATGTTTTATGATTTTTTTTATTTTTTTTAATTTAAAATGAGGCTTACGCCTCACCTTTCCCTAAGAAAAAGTCTCAAGCCTCACCTTTCCATAAGAAAAAGCCTCAAGCCCACCTTAAGTCTTTTAAAACATTGTTAATAATGTCTAATTTGCAACTTACAAAAGATGGAGAATCCTTTGAAGACCCTGAGCGATATAGAAGATTAGTTGGGAAGTTGAATTATCTCATAGTGACACGACCGAACATAGCTTATTCAGTAAGTATCGTGAGTCAATACATGTCTTCACCTACAGTGGATCATTGGGCGACAATACAACAAATTCTATGTTATTTGAAAGTTGCACCTGGACGAGAGATTTTATATAAAGATCATGGTCATATGAATATTAAGTATTTTTAAGATGCTGACTGTGCTAAATCAAAGGAAGATAGAAGATTGACCTTTGGATATTGTGTTTTTGTTGGTGACAATTTAGTTTCATGGAAGAGTAAGAAGCAAAATATAGTCTCGCAATCAAGTGTTGAATCAGAATACAAAGCTATGGCACAATCTGTATGTGAAATAATGTTGGTGCATCAACTCTTAATTGAGTTAGGCTTCAATGTTACCGTTCCAACCAAGTTGTGGTGCGACAACCAAGCTACTATTCATATAGCATCTAATCCAATATTTCATGAGCAGACTAAACGTATTGAAATTGATTGTCATTTTTTTCGTGAGAAAATACAAGATTTGGTGTCTACTGGATATGTGAAGGCTGGAGAGCAATTAGAAGATATCTTCATGAAAGTTTTAAATGGAGTTCGAGTAGATTACCTTTGTAACAAGTTGGGCATGATTAACATATATGCTCCAACTTGAGGGGGAGTGTTATAGTATCTTTATGTAAAATAGGAGTTTATTAGTCTTTTGTCCTTTATTATAATTTACTATTATTAGTTTAGGGCTTCCATGTATGCTTATATATATCTTTCTCTAGTGTATAGAATGAAGTAAGTTATTCTTCCCACTTTGTCTCACACTAAAACCATTTCTTACCTTCATCGCCACTTTTTTTTTTCCTGAAAATCAATAGTTTGGCTGTGGTCCCTCTCCCTTGTTGTTCTGTCATTTGGCCCTTTATATTCATTTCTCTTCCTTCATCTCCACTCACTCCCTCTCTTTATAATCAATTTTTAGTAACAAACTTCTTGGCAAATGACTAATATACCCATAGTATCCTAATAATATTTCTAACTTCTACACTAATGGTATTCCTAACACAAACTTGAAGCCAATAATTACAAAACTATACCCAAGCCTACTACATTAAAAATTGAAGTTAAAATATGAAAAACAAAATGAGGAAAAAGGATAGAAATCTCACAAAAGAAATTAACAAAATTTAAGTTTCTTTTCTTCTGAAATGGAAAAAGTTTTGAGCTAGTTTAAACGATAAGTAAATAGTTCAACAGACAACTAAATATTCTTAAAACAAAAAGAAGTTTTTTTGAAACAAGAATGACAACTAAATATTAACTTGGCTAGTTAGCCTTAAAAAGAATTACATCAAACACATAGTCCGTATGATAATATCTAATAAAAATAACAATGCAAAACTTTGGTACTGATAGCCTCCATGCTTAAATCCAAGATGAATACATACCTCACAGCAGTCAAGCTAGATTCGGGGAGGCCAGGAGGCTTCATTTGCACATATGCGTGCAACCTTCCAGCTGGATCAGTTGAATCTGTCCTAACCATCTTATGCACTGGAACTTTTTGTGATTTTGACCCTACATGCATTATAAAATTATGACACTAAAGGGATGAATAAAAACCCAATGAACAACCATAAAAATTACAAATTGAGTGTAACACCAACAAGGACAAAATCCTGCTGTACCTGTAGACTGCGAGGAATTCTGAGTATGGTCATCGCTTACAACCATTTGACAAGCTGCAGAAGATTCTACATCCTACAATATGCAGTTCGTGGTGGAGTATGAATAAGCAACTGAGATTCAATTATCAACTATATTGATTCAAATATTTAGGCACATCAAACTCTTAACAACATCACTGTGTAGATATTTATCAAAAAAGAATGAAATTGAAAAAACATATCCTAAAAGGTTTAGTATTTTTTTCCTATTGATAGGAAAATTCGCTCGCGAGTCCTGCCTCCATTTTGTATCCTAAATGGAAAATAATGCCAAACCCTTTAGGATATGTTTCTTCAACTTTGTTCTTTGTTTGGTATTTTTTATTAACAATTATACTCCAATTTCCAGATTTTCAGACAATGATATTAAATATACCTGTTCTTGAAACGTCCTTGTATCATTAGAACTTCTCAATTTCGATTCAACCACTGACTGTATCCTCTCAATAATAACTTCCTGGTTCAGGAGGCTTACCTGCATATTGATAGAGAATTATTCTGCAGCACAATATAACACTTCAAACAATGAATGAGATGTGTAGGATTCATCAGTTCTAGAAAACTTCAAAAGAATTTTAAGGATACAAAAAAGAAACTTCTTTAAGAATTTTGATAACTACCATAGTTCATAATCTGTTCAATCTAATTTGTAAATCAAATCTCAATGTCAACTTTTCTTCAATTTCCCATATGCCTAGAATTCCTGGAAAACTATTTTTAACACCTTCAATTGGCACCTCCTTTCTCCCAAATAACATGGCATCCTCACTCTCATTTTGGATGGGCACCCGCTTTAGAAGGAAGTCAAAGTTTTAAGGCTCATTTTATTAGAGCCTTGTGGTCTTTATGGCTTGAAAGAAATAGAATCACTGTGCAAAGAAATTTCGTCTGACACTCTTAAAGAGAAATTCCTTTTCGTAGTTGCCACTCACTATGAAGGATGGACACTTCAATTTGTGTAATATGTTGTTTGTGTCCTGCATGTGTTGAATACTCAATATTCTGACACCGTTGAACACTATCAAGTACTTGTTATAGCAATTACTAGTTAGAACAATAGACTTGTATCAAGCATTAGTTAAACAAACTGAATACAAATCTGACATTCAGGCATGGATCTAGCACTTGATAACCACAATAAATTGAACATGTGTCAGACACTTGTGAACATACGACAAACAATCATTAGACACAAACTTTTATTCATTTATTTACTTTTAAAAAATGAACATAAATAGAAGTATGGGACAAAAATAACAATCTTTTGAAAGTCGAATATCTTAAACTTTTTTTTAGAACAAGAAACTTCTCATTGATATAATGAAAAGGAAAATGTTCAAGGGATACAAACTCCCAAAGGGAGTGAAGATTAAAAAAATATAAAAATAATAAATAATTGTAAATAATAATAAAAAAAATATAAAAAATAAAAAATAAAAAAACAAGAACTTAGAAACAATTACAAACAAAAGAGACCAGCCGTGAAAATAATAAACTTTAAAGAACAATGGAATTATGGAAATGTCCAATATCTGGTCCCAAATATCTTGAACTTTTTTTATAAGCATATAAATGCATAAGCTTATTATTTTAAATTTTCTAGATTTTTAAATAATATGTTACGACATGTCATATCGATGTCTCATGTCCACTCTTCTTTGGCCACCTAATGTAAGAGATAGAGTCTCTTTCGTAACTAATACCTGCCAACAAGGAAAGACTAGAAAGGATTTTTAAAAAAAAATCACCTCCTTTTTGGTTGGGTGAACATTCACGTCAACGTGCTCAGGTGGCAATATGATTGACAGATATATGAAAGGTTTGGAAGCTTTGGGCAAGGTCGCAGCATATACAATTTCAATAGATCTCTTTAAAGCACTACATTCAACCATTCTACCTGCAATTGAAAAAAAATGAAAAAATGAAAATAATAACAAGGATCCAATGCTAAACTATGATCCATGCTCTTCAAACGAATTAGTAAAAACAAAAAAAACAATGTCATTAAATTACTGTTAAATCATAAGCTCTGATAGGTTAATGTAAATATAATCTTTTTAGTTCATTGTTAATACTTCCTCTCAGTGTAGACTTAGCTATTAGGCTTATTATGAGACCTATGCAACGTAAAGATGGAATGTTCGTCTGGTTAATTATTTCTGATACAGAGGCATTCATATGGAATAATTCTCCAAAGAAAACTCCCTACTTCTAGCTAACTATAACCTATTCTAATGCTGGAAAGTAAATTGAATTATTACCATATTCACAATACAATCTAAGAAAAGAAAAAAAGACAACAATTGAATAATTAAAAGAACAAATATGGGTACTATGCTTGAACCTGCTTGAATCTGCTTGATTCAGTAAAACAAAGAATAAAATTCATGAAAGTCAAAAAAGATAAGGTAAGATACAGAAACCAAGAAGTTGGTTGCACGCGAATAACTTATCTTATGTCAGAGGTCTTGACGCTAAGGGCAAGAGTAGGTGGGTGTGAGGTCATTGTTTATGAAATATGATCATTTGGAAGAGAAATTGGATAATTTCCTAGGTTGTTCATTAAGATCTGATAGAAGGGGAAGTTTTTTTTTTCCCCGAAAAGGAACAAACTTCTTATCAAAATAGCAAAATGCTACAAAGAGCAAAACACTGTTAAGGAGTATATGAAGATCCCCCCATACAACACAAAGAAAGAAAAACCCCTCCACAGTAAAGTACAACGAAACATCCACACTAGATGAGAACTCCCAAATTGATTATTCCCCCCCACAGAACTTTTTCAAGAAACCTCCTAGAGATATTACTTGGCCATGTAAGGATGCATTTTCTTACAAAATGAGAAAAACAGACAATACCATTGATAAAGAGCACCATTGTGATCTTCTTCGCGATATAGTTTGAGTTGGAGATTAGACCATCCATCTTGAAATCCGAACATGCTTCATCATTTTCTGAAACTTCTATTTTTATCAAATTGCGAGCAACTGATGCACCATAAATTGTACGAATGGCATCTAGCCTTGAAGTTGACACAACTGAATGAACATCTGCTCTGGCAGCTCCATGCTGATAATATAGAAACCATAGTTATTTTTCTTTTTTACATTGAAACCAAGCTTTCATTGAGATAAAATGAAAGAAAACAAAATGACATGCAAAAAGACAATCCACCAAGAGAGGCCAAGGCTAACTATACAAAAAGGGCCTTAAGAACACCATGCAGATAATACAAAAGTCCTAAGAAACAAACGCCCAAATGGGAGCATTAAACCTAGCGAGCAACCACACCTCCTCCAAGATATCTCAATATTCCTAAAAATTCTGCCAGTCCTCACAAACCAAAGACCCCAAAGGATACCAAGAAACACACTAGCCAAAAGATCCAACCCCTATCAGAAACAGGAGGATGCCGAAGAACCTCCTCCACCATTGAACTACAATATCTGGACCTACCCACAAACATCAAACCACTGAAAAAAACCATGGGAAAACGGACAATTCCAGAGAATATAATCCAAATCCTTTGCCACATTCTTAATGGAGGCCCACCACCAATATAGTAACCAGCATTATGAGAAGCTCAGCGCACATGGCACATTGTAAACCATCAAAACTTCTGACCATGAAAGCAATACCAAAGTAATAAAAACAAACTAGGTAGACTAATATTTGAAATAACCTTTCTGCAAGAAAAGCTGATGTTTATATGATGAATGGCAAAACGACTTAGGAGATCCACAATCTTCGTATAATCATCAGACGCATTTTGTAGTGTCTTCCTCCTAGCAGTCATGTTATAGAACAAATTCTCAACCTGGAATCAGACATCCAAGAAAACTGAAACTGCCAATTACAATCCATGATGATGAAATTTGAAATTTTCAAGTGTTTAAACAAAATTGTAGTTCAACAACTTAAAGACAAATATTGATCTCCTAACTCTAATTAGCATGTATCATACCATATATAAGAATAGGAGTGCCTGTCATGTCAGCATCATTCACGTGGTTAATAAAAAGTTTACAAGATATGTAGCTAATAAAATAAAGGTTGAACTTAGTGTTGAACTTAGTTTTTATTTGGTTCCTAAAGTTTCAAAATTAACGTTTTCGATCTTTGAAGTTGAATTTAGTTTCTATTTCTTCTCCATCGTGAAGGTGGCAAACAAAGTTTTATCTAAAATGGAGAAAATCTTAAGGGACTTCGTGTGGGGTGGAAACTCTTCTATTAGTCCTTTGGTGCGTTCGGAAGTCTCCTCCCTTCCCAAATGTTTCGGTGGTCTAGGCATTGGATCATTCAAGCAAAGGAATGAAGCTCTTCTCATAAAATGGCTTTGGAGGTTTGCACACGAGAAGGACAAAACGTGGAGAAAGGTTATAGTTGTTTTATATGGTGTTGTTGATAATAGCTGGTTTACGAACCCAGTCAAAGGCCCAGCTAGAGGCAAAATATGGCCCGACATTGATAAATACAGAGAAAGCTTCAGGATTTTTGTCAGATTTGTGGCTTCTAATGGTCAAAGAATCAATTCCTGGGAAGATCCTTGGGTGGATTCTGCTCCTTTATCGGTTAGCTTCTCTAATTTGTATCTATTGTCCAACAAAAAGGAGAGGAAGATTGTTGATTGCTGGAATTTCCAAAACTCTTCTTGGGACCTTGGATTTAGAAGAAGATCGTTTGACAGAGAGATAGGGCGATACAGCCTTGTTGGATTCTGTGCAATTGGACCATGGGGAGGACAGAGGTGGTTTGGTTGTTGCACTCAAGGGGTGGTTTATCTAGAATTTTAAGGTCCCAAAGAAAGTCAAATTTTTCCTTCGGTCATTATTTTATAGAAGCGTTAATACGGCGAGAAGCTTCAAAGAAAATTGCCTAATTGGGCCCTTTGTCCTTCCATTTGAAGCTTATGTCACAAGGACCACAAGGTCATTGACCACTTATTCATGCACGGTATCTTTGCTTATAAAGCTTGGTCCTTTATTGCCAGTGAATTGAATATAAGTTTTTGTCTTCCCCTCAGAATTGAAGATTAGATTGCTGAAGAGTTTGGGGGTTCTTCTTTGAAGGGTAAAAAGAGAATTCTTTGGAATTATGCTACTAGGGCTCTTCTTTGGCCCTTTGGAAAGAAAGGAACAACATAATTTTTTAGAATACTCACTCTGGTTATGATAATTTTTGTAATTTGGTTCATCATTGAGTCTCTTGGTGGTGTTCGACACATAGAAAATTATGTTGTAATTACAACCTTTTCTTAATAGCCACTAACTGGAAAGCCCTGATCTCTCAGTTGTTGGGGGTGGGTTTTCTCAACCCTCTGCCTCTAGCCTGTGATCTTTTGTGATTAATACACTTTTGTTTCTTATCAAAAAAAAAAAAAAATTAGTTTCTATTTGATTCTTAAGATTTCAAAAGTAAAATGTTTGATACTTGAGTTCTAAAATTAGTTTCTAATTGGTCCCTAAGTCAAGTTGACCGTTAGATGACCAAACGAAATGATGATGTGGTAGTTTTTTATGTGTATTTTTTAAATGAGTTGGCAAATTTTATTGTTTTCTATTTTTGTTCAGTATTTCCCTCTTTTCCATTACTCCCTCCCTTCTCTTCATCTCTTTTCCAATAATCAATGGTCAGTGCAGTTGCAACGAACGGGGAGGAAGGTGATGCCGAGCTTTACCAAGAGAGAGAAGAAGAGATGGGAGAGAGGAAGAATGTCAAAAAAGAATTTAAAAAAACAAAATTTGCTAGCTCATTTAAAAATACACATCAAGAAAATCTAGTCAACATATGTTAATTGTCACGTTAAACTCAACTCAGGGACCAATTAGAAACCAATTCTACACTTCACGAACCAATTATAAACCAAATTCAAAACTCATGGATCAGACATGTCCCTTTTAAAACCTAGACTAGATAGAAACTAAATTCAAAGATCAATAGTGTAAGATTTAAAACTTTAGGGACCAATTAGATACTAAGTTCAAAACTCAGATCCAAAAGTGTATTTTACCCTAAAATAAACATCGTTAATCTCAAATATTGTTGTTTTGCTATGGGAGTAGTCTAGTCCCTAGACTGGCACAATTACCGTTATCTGAGTTCCTTTTACAGCAGCACATGGCTTGGGCTCATGCTCCATCACTCCATCTCTATAGGATACTCTGTCCCGAGACATCAGAAAACTCGGTAAGATACTGAAGGAAATTCACTCTCAGAAACAAGGCGACAATAACTTAATACAATCTACATAATTATTATCTTTTCCCTACATTTACAAATCCCCGAGCAACCTGAATGAAGAACATGCGAGGTAGAGCCATAGCTTGTACTAATTCTACCTGTAACCGTGTAGTTGTCCTTTAGTAATGGTGGTGACCGTAACATGACCTACATAGGTCATGCTCGCCAACGCCTCTCCTCGAAATCCCATCGACTTTATGGACTGTAAATCCTCGAATGTGGACAACTTGGACGTCGTGTGTCTCTCGCACAAAATCGGCAAATCTTCATACTAGGGAACAAGAAAAAAGAAATTGAATAAGCAAAAAATTGCAAAATCAGAATACCGAGTTTCCTCGAATCATAGTCACTTTCGCAAGGTTTATTTATTTCATTTCTCCATTAAAATCATTCCACCGCCACCCCGAAAAGGAAACTTCAATTGATAGCATGAATTCCACTCCTAGAAATTTATATGAAATAACTTAAACCTACACGATACTGGGTACACGATATTGGGATGATGTAGCTACCAAGAATAGTGTATAAGTTTCAAATTCCGAATTGGTTCGTTTTTCTTGTTCCCATTTTTCTCAATAAGCAAGCAAACATTATGTAGGAAAAATTCGACATGAAAAGTAACAGACACGAATGCCATGGCCGTCGTCAGAAACTTGAATGAGTTTGAGGCCTCCGTCCTTGACAACGACGTTCACGGAGGTGGATTGGGCGTCAAGGCTGTTTTCGACGAGTTCTTTAATGGCGGCTACAGGCCTTTGAATGACCTCCCCGGCAGCAATGCGATTGACTACGGACTCGTCCAGTCGGAGGATTTTGGGGGGTTCTTTACGAGGAACTTCTTCTTCCCCACCTGTCTCCATGGGCATAATCTGGTCATCTGCATGGGTTTCCATGGGAGCTTATCGAAGGAATGAGATAGAGAAGACTGTTACGATATGACGGCTCTCTGGACACTCCGCTCCGTCGTCATCTCATTTATTGTAGTTGGCGGAGATCCTACTTTAAATGCAGTAAATGTATCATATCTCTCGACGAATAAGTTCTTAAGTTTGAATCTCACTTTTATATATTGTTAAACTTAAAAGAAAAAAAACAGTAAACCTATGTTTACTGCAACTCCAAGAAAATTACATCCTCATTTCATTATTAAAAGATGCCGCAAGTAATGAATAAAAGTACTACATGAGTACTAAAAAAAGTCAAATTAATGAACTTCCAAATGTCATCTTTATTGTTAAATAGAAAAATAACATACCTGCAAATATATTAATTCAAATAAACATAAACTCAAAGTCAAATTTTTTTAAACATAAACAAAAATAATTAATTATCGTTATCATTTCTAATATAATCATTCTTTGCGTATGCATTCTGGACATCGAAAAAATGTATGTTACTATAGGATCGGATAAGATGAAGTTAGAAACCTTGAATGTATCTAAGAAGAAATTCTCATATTTAATAACATTTAATAACTCATTGACAACATCATCAGAACTATTAGCACGACGATTTGTTTTTTTTTAGTACAAGGAACAAAATGGAAACAAAAACGCATTAAGATATAATAGGTCAATCAACGCGAAAGACATGAGCAACCCAAGGTAGGTAATTCTCCATCCAGATCATCGAAAACTGATGTCTTCATGCATGAATCGTCAAAGCATTGGTCGTCTCGTTCTGTATTTGTTGGATAAAATTGATGTCATCAACCCCTTCATTACTTGATGCTACTTAATCTCGTTCACAATCAATTGTGTTTCATTATCCAAAAAGTGTGTACCTTGGACGAGGTTCCAAAGGATCTGAGAGTCTATTTCAACCCAGATCGGACAGATACTTGCCCCTTGTGTGAATCCTAACCACATGTTTAAAGCTAGAGCCTCTGCCAACTTAACTGGTCCTACAAGTGGTCTATTTTCTTCAGCTGCCAACAGAACTTAGTCATGTTCATTTCAGATCACAATCCTAAAGCCTCGCCTGTCTAGCAATGTCGCATCAGTATTGAGCTTGTATGTTGTTGATGGTGGGGGTCGCCACTTATCATCATTCAAAGTTGCTACTATGTGGTTTGCTTATCAAGGCTCCGGTGACTTCCTTGCCAATCTTCTATATAAGTTAAGGCTTTATGGATAGGATCATCTACTTCAAAAGGGCTCTTTGTTGAAAACCACCATGTTACGGTTATTGCAGAGCATCTAGAGAGCAATTGTGAAGACTTTAATTTGCCCCTGTCAAAGCTCTTCCAAAGCCCTGCAAAAAAGTAAAGGGAAATTAGCATAAACATTTATTCGCAAAGAGAAGATAGGGCTCCATAAAGCCTAGTGTCCTCAAATTTTCTTATAGAGCCAGTGAGCATGGAACTCAGTTTCAACTTCTCTTTTACAAAGTGGGCACATCTCGTCCTCCACAACTTTTCGATTAAAAGGTTTTGCTTTGTTGGGAGAGTATTAAGACATCTCTCCAAGCAAAAATGTTAACCTTCTCTGGGAGCTGCCAGAGTTGTGTCAATCCTGCACTTCTTCCTCTACCAGTCGATGTACTTTCATGATTCTCGTCCTCCATTGCTACCTTATAGTTGTTGGATCTGTATGGCAACCCTAGAGGGGGGTGAATAGGGTTAATTAAATATTATATAAACTTTTTCCTAAATGGGCCCAATTTAA
>JAOANK020000006.1:5490187-5503023 GCA_026257165.2 Telfairia occidentalis
CTTAAAAAAAAAAAGCGCTCTTGATTTGAGATCGCCCTCTGATAATTCTCTCAATCAATTCTCTCTAAAAAGAAAGGGTTTTGGGATCCCACAATCCCAGATTGATCCTCCGTGAGACATAGCAAAGAAGCCAAACTGGTGGTGTTCTTGAAGATCTATAATAGGTAATTTTTTTTACTCTTGATCTTCTTTTACAATAAACCAATTTTGATTTTTCCCTACCCGGTCTCAAAGACAAAAATTGATCAATCGCTTCAGCATTTGGGACTCAATCCCTTCATAGTGATATTTGGTGGGTCTAGTAGAAAATATGGTATTAGGCTTTGGGTTGTTGTGGAAGTTGGGTTGTAATAGGGCGGGTTGATACGAGCAAAGGAAGCTAATGGGTTAGAATGAGGCGGGTTGGAACTATCAAGTGTAACTAATGGATGAGAGTTTGTGTAGGGCGCATAAGTAACAGATGTCGAAAGAGTGGTTGGGCTACATGGAGTGCTGCAAGTAAAGAGAGAGGAAGGCGTGTGGGGAAAGGAAGTGGGAGGGTTTGCATGTGGATGATTTTGGTTGGGAGGATTTTGGAGATAAAGTGACATGGAGATCTGGTTTAGTGAGATGGGAAGCCAAGAAAGAATCACATCTTGTACGTTCGGTTGTTGTTCATCAGTTTGTGTGGGAAAGAGTTCAAGATATGGGAAATCTTGCTCGTTGAAGGCTACATTTCATGAGGTAAAAATATTTCCCTCTTTGTTCAAGCATCGATATCCTTTGTATGTTTCGCTGTAGCCTATAAAGATGCACTTTTTTGTATGAAAATCAAATTTTTGTTCCTGATATGGTCTTAAACATGGGTAGCATGCGAAACTAAAAAATTGTAGATGGTTGTAATCTGGTTGCCTCTTGGTTAAAATAAAAAAAGGACTTTTGTTGTCGAGATCAGTCATAGGCATGAAATTGATTAGATAAACTGAAGAATGGTTCCCACCAATAATTAAGTGGCGTTTTTGCTTGAGCTAATAATGATAATATGGTTTCGATGATATGTTGATGTTTACTTTCTACTCATTCATTTTGTTGTGAAGTATGGGGACAAGCAATTTGAATTTTAATGTCATTTCCTTGAGCAAAGTGTATTACGGGTTTGAATTCCCCCTTCATCTAGTCTGACTATTCTGATTTTGGTTCTGAATTGATGTTTAACCTGTGCTTTGAATAATTTGCACATTGATACAACATCACTTTTTAGTTGTAAAGGATAAATCCATGTAAATCTATTGTAATCATCCACAAATGAAATATAGTACGTACTTGGGTCCACTAGTTGAAAGTATAGGGGCATGACCCCATAAGTCAATGTGAATGATCTCAAGGAGTTAGGAAGCTCTCGAGTTTGAAGTAGAGAAGGGTAGGTATTGGATTTGCCATATTGACATGTCTCACAAAAGAGTGTTTGTCATTATCTTTTCTAGAAGCATTACATTGATTCAAAATATGGCTTAAAATACAGGGAGATGGGTGACCCAGTCATCTGTGCCACCCATCTGTTGTACAAGGTAGGATTAAGTGACTCGTAGAGGTAGCTTGAGCCTTTCCAAAAAGTAGCAAGCCATCTTTGAGAGTTGTAGTTGTGGCCAAATAGGCTTGTAGGGTAGCTCCTTTATTCTAATTGATCAACTTTGAGGCTGAAAAAGCACCTTGTAGCTTGTACAAACCATTCTCAAGCTTTCCTTCTGCTATCCCCTCCTTCGAATCTGTGTCCTTGATCACACAAAGAACATCATAAAATTCTACAAACACTCTATTGTCTTTATTTAGCTTGAAGATGCTTATAAGGTTCTTTGTAATGGAAGAAACATACAAGATGTTGAGAACTAAGTTGTGATTTTTTGTATGTAAAATCAATAGACCAATGTGAGAGACAATAAGCTTGTGTCCATTTCCTACAACAATTTTTTTCTTTCCCTAAGTATTCAGCTGAAAGTGAGAGGTTGCCAAGATTAAAAGTTACGTGGTTAATTGCTCTGCTATCTAGATACCAAGATTGGTCTTGTAGACTTTCTGAAACAACCATCAAAAGAACAGGGTTGCTATATTTTTTTGTTCGGTTGAGTGTTAGTTGCAGAAGAGTTACCTTCTTCTTTTTTTTCTTCCTTGTCATAACAATGATAACACATAGAGGCAGTGTGTCCCATCTTTCGATAAATCTGGCAGATTGGTCGTGTTTAGGAGTAAGGGTGATATCTTCTTCTTCCTCGGCCTCTAGCTCCTCTAGTGTTCTTTTAATTCTGATTTCTTCCTTGGTTGTTGATGTTTGAGTGCTGGGAACTCTGTTTAAAGGCATCAAGATTAGTGAAATTGATAGAGGCTTGAGGAAAAGTTGTTGTACCTTTTAGAGCTTGTAATCTCTCATGTCTTTGCTCAAAAGAAAGGAGTTCAAATTGGATTTCACTCCAAGTCATATTTTTATTTCATATGACACATACAATAGGTGTGTATTCATCATCTAGGCCAGCTACGATGTGAGAGATGAAACCCCTCATGTCCATGGGATAACCCGACAAGTGTAAGTTATCATAATATTTTCTCATTGTGCATAGGTAGTCACTCATCTTCATTGATCTCTTTCTTGTTTGGTAAAGCATGAGATAGTTGAAATCCTCTTGTGACCTTAACTGTACACGATAGTATTCTTGTTGAGTTCCACAGTTTCTTTGTATGATCGTGCCCCATAACCTGAGCAACAATTTTTAGTGTCATAGAATTATATAACCATCCTACCAAGAGTTGGTCGGCTGCTAACCAAATGTCATATTTCAGATTAGGCAAGAGTAAGCCCATAGGTATTTCTTCAGAAAGAGGGAGTATTATACTCACCTCTAGAGGGAATGCTTCCTGTGAGATGTCCCTCAAGTTTGTAGCTTTTTAGGATGGGGAGCACGATGTTTTGCCATAGCAAGAAATTTCCTTTGTCTAATTCCTGATTTAGCAAATTTACAAAAGAAGGATTTCTAACACAGCTTGTGCCGAATCTAAGTTGATATTTTGCATTTTCAAGTTGTTTGATGGCAGTGAAAACGAAAGGCGAGTTTTGGCAGTGGGCATCTTCCCTTCGGTTGGAGTTTGATCACTAGTGAAAGGAGCTATTTCTGAAGGTTCATTTGACGTTGAATCTTTGAAATGAGAAGCGTCATCCATTTGGGGCTCTGATACCAAATTGAGTCGTTTACTTCTTTGTAATGTAAATGCTTTGGAAAGTGATGGTTTATTGACTAAGACATTTTCACTATAAATAGGGTGAAAGGATAATTATTACAAGTGTAATGATGAAAAACTAGATTTACAGGTAGTGGTAGGTAAGACAAGATGTAACTTTAACCTATATTCATCAAATAACAATTCAAGAGAAAAGTCAATTAGGAGAGGGCAATCATTTTTATATATTGTAGTGGATTTTAGATATATTTGAAATAATATTACACGATTTTTATTCAATTGATTTCTTAGTTTATTCTTTGTCTACTTCATCTTTATCGTGAATTTCGACTACATGGCATATCATTGATGAAGTACATACTATTAGGCATAATCAACTCCACAGTAACACATTGCACGAAATAAAATAAATTTCTAATTAAATGACGACGTTAGCAAGAGTATATAGAATGTTAAAATTAAATAAATGATACGATATATATATAATATTCAGTTTTTTTTTCTTTATTGAATTTAGATGATACGAATGAAGTATAAGGCAATGAAAAATCCATATTTAAGGCGAGGAGCGGAAAGAATAGAACAGGCAAACTCACATTTGCATGATCAAAAGCCAATAAAATTCATATCAGATGTGGTAAACTTGTAAAATAAATAATCAATATTATGTGTAAATTAATTATGACATAAACATAAATATTTAATATAATGAGTAAATTAATTATGACATTTCAATGGAATGATAATTTTAATAAGAAGAAGATATTGAGAAATATGAAGAAAGTTAGAAGATATTTAAAACATACGATTCTTAGAATGTTATTTTTGAATAATTACATATAGCATTTATATATGTTTTATATGTATTATTGAATGTAAATATTAAATATTGATGTCATTAACATGAACTCAATCCAAAAGATAAAAACATCGAATAAAAGAGAGAGAAAAGAAGAGGATTAAAACTCATATCATAGGTAAATTTGTAACATGACTAAGTAATATCATGAGTCAAAAATATTTAATATAATAACTAAATTAATTATGACATATATATTCAATGGATCAATAAAAAAAACAGAGAGAGTAGATAAAAAATAGACAGCAAAATTAAATATTCAATTGATCAATAAAAAATATAGAGAGTTTATAACAAAAATAAACAACAAAATTAAAATATTTATTAAAGTGACATTATGCATTGAAATTAAAGTGAACACAAATATAAGTACAATAGAAGTCCAAGGGAGAAACAACATTTTAACAAAAAAATGTATAAGTGGTAATGATTATCATCTTCAAAAAGTCAAAAAGTAAAAAATTTACATGCAATTTAAAAAATAGACCTTAACATGGCCAACAAGACGAAATTAAAACACTTATATATAATTTCAAGATTCAACATGTCTCAATATTGAAGAACACATAATTTGTCACTAAAAAAATAACCAAACAGGTGGTAAACAAAGAACGCAAATGAAGAACTCAAGAGCCCTGGAAATAATATCAACAATAGAAAAAATCTAGATTCAAAGAAGAAATATAAGATTTACAAACTGTTATAGATTTTTAAAATCTGATTTTAGTTTTAGAATAATATTATCTAAATTTAAATGCAAATTTAAAATTAATTAAGAAACTAAATTTAATTTTAAAAGAGGACAGAAAGATTATGCGTTTAAAAAAATTCAAATAGGATTTTAAAAAAAAATTAATCAAATAAGATTTAATTTTTAAAAAAATCAGATAGAAATTAAATTTAAATTTTAAGCCCATTTAAAAATAATTTTGAATTCAAAATCTAATTGAAATTAAAATTTTAATTATTATTGCGAATAAAACTAATATATATATATATACACGAATCTAAAGAATTCAACCAGACTTCGTTTGAAAATAAAATGAAAGTGTCAATATATTTATAAATATATACATTTGGTAGGTTAATTACTATATATATATATATATATATGTGCTATATGAAGTTGGGTTCGAGGTTCAATTTCTTAACCCCAAACCAAAACCGAACTGCAGATTTGATTATTAAAAATTAATGAACAAAAACTTTAGTTCAATTTTGGATCAGTTTTGTCAGTTTCGTTGGTTAAAGTGTGCACGCCTTAGTAGTCTTGGTATCAACTTTCTTTAAGTTTTACGAATATGCCACATCATATCAATCACTCAATGTTCATCAAATAGACCTTCCATGTCATCATTTTAGGCCTCTATCATTAGGCAATGGTGAACAACACAAGATCAGAATTCTGAGTTTAAAGACTACACAAACAAGTAGTTGAAACTCTTCAAATATTAAAAAGTAAACTCAGACTAAATTTATAGTTAAATCCTAACATGCTAGCATATCACATGTAGGAAGAAAGAGAGCTACAACGGAGAACTGAGAGAGAGGAGAGAATAAGAAGATGAGAGGTAGAGAAAGGATAAGAATTGGCAGAAGCAGAAGCAGGGAGAGAGATAATCACATGGAGAGATTGAGACATGGAAAGAGAGAGGAAGAGAGAGGAAGAGAGAGAGAGAGAGAATACATACATTTAACAACTATTTCTTTCATCTGTCAGGGCTAAGGTGAGAGAATTGGACAAAAATTTGTCAAAGACATGTTCATCAATAAATTAGGTAGAAGACTTGAAGAGTATTATGAACTGAAATTACAACAGCCATTGGCCCGATTAGCCAGAAATTACAAGAGACATTTACAAACCACCTAACAAAGAGATCCTCACACCAAAAAAACGCAGGTTAGCTTCGCTCTTTCTTCCTATTCTTCAAAACTGACAACATAAAAAGAAAAATCTAACTCCGTCAAGAAGTCTAAGAATGATTTCGATAAGCATAAGACGAGAAGAGAAGAGAAGAGAAGAGAAGAGAAGAGAAGAATTGAGACAACACAATAGCAGAAGTACAATCCCACGAGAGAAATCCAAAGACAAATAACTGTTACAAGAATTAAGACAGTATGCGCCATCATCTCCATTTTTAGAATCCTTGTAAAATATGAATCCTTAACCCCAATTAACCATTAAGAATCCATCACTTCTTACTTGTTTAACGTTGGTGTTAACTTCATATAGTCTGCAACTGGGAAAACGAAATACGAATGATTGACCCGGCAAGACAACTAGCATGTTTGCACACAAGAGCTTCAGTAGCCTGCTCCTCAGTGTCGAACATGACAAGTGCCTGCTTCTTTCCATTCATCTCAAAGAGCTTGCTGTTGACAATCGGCCCGTGTTCCTCGAGGAGAGTCACAATTTCTTCTTCAGTTACTTCCTGGGATAGAGATGAAATGTGGATCATCTTTGTCGGGGAGCAGCAGTAGCGGTAATTTTTTGCCGCATTTCGGTTAAAACGATTAAGATTTGAGTTGGCATATTCATGAGTGTCAGCCCCTTGTGTAATGTTAGGATGCTTTGAGAAGTTGACCTCCAATCTCTTGCCAAACAACATCGCACCCTATACAAAATTCAAAAGTACTGTGAGGCCTTTGATACTCGAGAAACCAAAAGCTTTTACCAAAATTAAGGCTACAAATAGACTTCAATAGATGAACAAATAATCAGAAAATATTGAAAACGCAGCCAAAAATATCTCTCGTCACAAAAGTGAAATTTGAAAATACTCATATAATCATAAAAATAAAACTGAGCAGAAAAATCACAGATGTAATTTTTTTACTCAATATTTCTGCTTGTAAATTAGGCTAACGGCCTCATGAATATAATAATTTAAACAATGTTACGATTTTTTTCATTAAAAAAATCCCAAACAGTAAGTACAAAATGAACCCCCCATGCATGCATGAGAGAGATTTAAAAATACCAAACCTTCAAAAAGTGCACAGCTAATTCTGCCTGGAATCCATCTCCCATCTGAACAAGTGCATGATCAGGTTTATTCCGAAGAAGCTTAATTCTTACAATGTTACCGTAGATGGAGAAAAGGTTAAAAAGCTTGTCTTCATCTATTCTCTGCAACAAATTAACGGTGGCGTCAACCTTGAAAACAAAAATGCGTGCTGGAGGGTACTGACAAAGAAGAATCAATAGTACTCACATCAGGATTCAGATTGGAAACAAGGACCGTGCACCTGTCGTTCGTCCCACTAACACCAGGTGGTAAACCTCCTCCAAATGCAGCAGCAACAGCAGCTGCGTTGGCCATCTAAGCATCAAGTAAAAAATGACACATTATGGACATCGGTGGTAATAGCCAATTCTGTAGACAAATTTTTAGATCTTTAATTGATTCAAGAATTCCCTGATGCGGTCAACCATATTCATCTGAAAAAAAAAACTTTTAAACTGAATTTTAAGAATATATCAGATCTTAAAGCTAAACCATTGCATGGTAAGTAAAGTATTAAGAGTAGTATATTGTTCCAAATGGAAAGGAAAACCCCTGATAATTAATGAATGATGAAATAGTTGGTTATATTCTCCAATGATCTCAACCACGATTTGACAGGAGCAATACAAACCTGTGGAAATGCAACTGGAACCAAGGAAAAAAGAAAGAAAAAAAAAAGAAAAGAAAATGGTAAGTATATAATTTTTCTGAGAAGAAAGTCAGTGCACGATGATGAGAGAGCATAAATATATGAAGTAACAGATGTATATCTATTATTTCATAGAAAACTCCAGCACCTGGTCTTGCTCCAGATGCTTGAAGTGCATACATGCCTCCTGCATCACCATATCCAGGCTGTGGCATGCCAGATAAGAAAAATAAGATTTGAAGAAAAGTGACAAACATTCTTTTGAATGAAATTTCCAAAGGGGGGAAAACTCCAATCCAAGTGACAAGCATTATTAGAAATTCATATGTGGTGGTACATACTTGCGATGACCGGCCTTTTGGTTCAGAAGGCAGGCTAGGATTTGTGAAATCCCTGGAACAATATCAAGAACAGACATCCAAACTAATTACAATTGAAGATACCAGAAAGAGAAAACTTAGTGACGATTAGTTATACTACAAACCTTGAACGTTCGTTATTGTAGTTCACCTGCAACTCGTCAAGACTGCACAATAAAGCCCATTATCTATAATTTACTAAGTCAAGATGGAAAAAACCACAAGCATATCATAATTAGTTATAGAACCTACTTGGAGAACTGAATGTCCAGTTGACAGCAACCATCATATATATTACGTCCCTACAAGAATAGCAGAAGTATCCATCTTTTATGTAAATAAACCATGATGAAAACCTCCTAAAGAAAGGATCGTGTTCGAAGTGACTGGTCCAAAAGAAAACTAAATATTACCTGTAGTGCAGTCCTAGCAGAAACAGCACACTGGCGAGACTGATATTGTATGAGGGCCTGAAAACCTACATAAATGCAATTAAAATATTCATGCACAACTTTGAAGACCCACTCTAAAAAGGAAAAATATACTTCAAGTAGAAAGCAACAACGGATATTGCAACAAGTTCTAGAAAAAGGGCTCAATTTTGATTTGGGGACCCAATGCTGCTTGTGCAAAAAAGAAACACCCTGACAAGTAACTCGAAAGGGGAAAAGGGAAAGAAAGAACAATTCAAATAGAATAGAATTTCGATAAATCCATGCATAAATAGATGATATGAGGGAGGGGGAAGAAGAGAGAACTTAATCTAACCAGCTGACTTCTGAAAGGTCACGATCTTCTCCACAAATCCATGTGGGAAAAACACTTGATGCAGCACTTCCACTGTAATGGGATATAGCATGTGATGGATTGTGACTAAGAGTATTCGATTTGGCTGCTCCAGAGAGTGACCAAGAGTGTAATCACATGGAGAAGGATGAGAGAGAAGGAAATAAATTGAGAAGAAAAAGAAATCCAAAAATATTATATATGTTTTTTTCTAAAATTATAGAGTATAAGAAATCCGGCTAAGATGAAGAACTAGGTGTTGGGTAATGATTACTGATTAAAAGTACAGCAAAAACATTACCTCTACCAAAAGCTTTTGCGGTTTAATTATTTTAATCAATTCATTCATTTATTCCACTAATTTCGCATGCGGGCTCATTAACCAGCCTGACAGGTCAAGTTGTCAAAAATTATTTTTGGCACGGGAGGAGAAAATAATAGTGCATGAGAAGTAAGATATTAGGACCACAATCATTATTATCACCACGTTTGATTAGTATCAATTAAATCATTAACATTATTTTTATAGAAAAAAATTGATATTCAGATTTCAGAATTCAAAGAATGTTTTTTTTTTAAAAAAAAAAAAGGATGTTTACTGAAATGTAAAAGTGTGTGTAAGTACTTTGAAATTTATTCCAAAAATATGCACATAAATTATCTGACTAACAACACAATAAAAGAATATACCAAACTTACGAGAAACAGGTCATTAAAATATCATATATTTCAGATCAAGAATAAAGAATTGTTGCTGCAAGTGAAACCGCAATTCATCAAAATAAAATCCTCACCATATCTTACAAGTTAACTTACAAGTGCAAACAACGAAGGCAAAAATTGCAAAAGCATTGTCCTAAAATAGATCCAATATGCCATACTATTAGAAGCAAGAGAAGATTCTCCTCATGATAAACAGCTGAAAATGGAAATCTGTCATGGTTTTACAAATCTACCAAACTTACCTGATATTACGTGTACCTAGTGTTTTTAAAAGCCCAAGGCGCACTAAAGCGCAATAGCCCTTCGAGGCTTAAGCTCAAGGCACCCAAAAAAGTATGGACTTTTTTTATGAGGCGCACAACAGATGTATATAAATAAATTTTTTTTTATATATGAAGAAAAATAGTATAACAAATAATAGGAAATGAGAAGTTTAAAAAAATAAAGTTTTTATACAAGATTGTAGAGAAAAAATGAATATTTTTCAAGAATATTCATATTAAAAGTTAGAAACATAAAAAAGAAAGAGAAAAAATAAAATAAAAATGGGCTTGAGACGTTGAGGCACACACCCCAAATGCTAAGGCGTGCGTCTTAGGTGGGTTTTATTAACCGAGCTTTGCTTTTTTGAAGCAAGGCGCAAAGACCGTGCCTTGAGCTTGTGCGCGCCTCACTAGGCTTTTTAAAACACTGCATGTACCGGACGTTCAATATAAACACCAAGCACTAACTCATTACATAGTTATAAAGGCCATTTCTGCCCGCCATTTCAGAGTTCCAATCAACATAATTAAGCAATTTCCTTCTTTAAAGTCAGTTAAAAATTTACAAACCTCATCTCCTCGCCCTTGAGCATTCTGATCTGCTGTAGTTAGCTCTTGATGTGATGAAAATTGGACATAAACATTCCTCCCCCTAAAGACAACAAAAAAGCATTCAAACATCACATACTTCATCTAAACCTAGAAATGGAAAAAGAAATATAATAGAACTCAGTTTATTTACTCGAGAGAAAAATAAGGTATGATGATTCCAGAGACCCTTACCTCTCTTGACTCATGATCAAAGCAACTACCAAATGAGTACCCTCCCTCTCCCATAGTCCAGCTAAATATTAGCTGTGAATCGTGATCACACTCTTACTCAAGAACTCTTAGTTAGAATGAGATCCACATACGTCAGCATCCTAACTACTGAATAGATGCACCCCTTTCTTCTTCCTTCTTCCTCCTGTATACTATCACAATCAGGGCCTATCCCTATCAATATCCTGACCCAAAAAAGAGGCACCTTGTCGGGGAGGTAAAAGTTAGGACATTGGTTTGCAATGGTTAAAATATGCTGCCAAGTTGCATCTTAGTTGAAGCATCTTCCCAATGAATCAGAACTTCAAAGGTTCCCAAGTTTGTAGTGGCAGTCCACAGGCCCAACACTTCAGTAGGTTGAACACACAAAATCATATCAGATCAAATGTGAGCTGAGATGGTAAAGAAACTACTAGGAAAGTGTACTTAGCTGCCTTCAACATTCTAGAGACACGTGTGAATAAATATTAGTACTATCAGGCAATGACAATTGAGAGACAATTGCAGCCTCCTTAACTTGAAATTGTCATTTTTAAGCTTCTAGGTCAAAGGAAATGCAATAATCTGCTGTGAGACCAAGAAAACCATGCAGCTCCCTAATGTTCCTCCGTGAGGCATTGTTGCATAGCAGCTACTTTGAAGGATCCACAGCTGCCCCTCTTAAAACTACAATCTAAGTGACCCACGTATTCAATATGAGCTAGGGCAAACTGACGTTTCTTCACATTCACCACCAGCACTCCCAATAATGTCGTTATGTGGTGCATGATCATGTATGGTTGTGTTATTCATATGACACTCCAGCCTTTTATCCCCCGTCACATGAGTTTTTTAACTTTTTAAGCTGATGTAAAGTTGTTATTAAAAGTTCAAAGAACACTAAACTGACCATTCACCAATACGAAACTCCATCTCCAACTTCCTCCAATCCACCTTGATTGCACCCGAGATTGAAAACCAATGCACTTCCAATATTACATCTAAGCTTCATAAGGGCAATGAGGGGAAGTCCTTGACCACCATTAGGTCCGATGATGATGGTATAATGCCTCCTTCCCATACCTTAACCAGCTCCCTCGTGCACGTAACTACCCAATAGACCATAACATAACTCTTTGAGTCGTTCATGGAAAATTAGAGCTCCTTCACATGCTCAACGAAAATAAAATTCTAACCACACTATTCGTTAATACTATGGCCTCCCATTAGCCTATCTAATAACCTTTAGTCTTCACGGTTTTTGGCAAATCCAATTTGATGAAAGAGTTCAACACTAGTCCTGTTGCTTATTGCTCCTTGGTTGTAGGCTTGATCCTCCCCTAAATCAAAAAGAACTCTACCAACTTCACCAATTTTATAGTCGTTGCATAACCGTCACCTCTAGCTCCTTCTTACATTAATGGCCACACTTGAAGCATAGTGTCCTTCCTCTCATTTGCTTTGAAGCTCACTCTTAGAGGGTTTCATACAAGTCAAACTTCTACCTGACTTATTGGACATATCACGTGTTTGGGTAGCATCATCCTAATTCTAGGTCAAGGTTACTAACCTAGTGGATCCCAATCCATAAATGATGGGGTTGGTATTCAGTGTGAAGGGAGCCCAAGACTTCATTTGCAAGGTCGAGTTATTATCCTTGATCAGGTTGGCCCCTTCATCTTTTAAATTAGCTCATTAGGCCAAAACACCCTTAATTTTGCCTTGATTTCATTTTTAAGCCCACTGCAAATTGACTCTCCATAATAAACTCAGAAGTGTTCGAATGGATCTCATCAACCACCCAAAAAGACGTCGATACTCCCTATTTGAGATATCTTGACGTAGCACCAAGAATTTCTCACACATTATTCACTCCTATGTTGGTCGAAACCACTACAACAAGAGACGATGAGTCATCCAATTTCCGATCAGCATTCTTTCCTCCATCCACAAATGCTACGATAGAGTCTCACCTTCAAAACATAGAAAAGTCGCTTGAAGCTTGTCTTCCACGAATGAACATAGTATAGTCACTTCAAGCTTGTCTTCCTCTGATAACCTATTCACCACAAAATAATGCACCACTCTCATCAAGATCATCCACCATTATTCACTCCTATGTTGGTCGAAACCACTACAACAAGAGACGATGAGTCATCCAATTTCCGATCAGCATTCTTT
>JAOANK020000006.1:5513785-5524919 GCA_026257165.2 Telfairia occidentalis
GGGGCACTTATCATTAACTTTAAAAAAAAGATTAATGCTATTTTCAGTGAATCTTGGACAAAAATATAAATTTCAAGGATAGATCGTCAAAGAAACAAAAGTCCATGAGTTACCTGGAGAAATAGCTGCACTAATCTGTTTGGAGGCTGAGTAAATGTGCCTTACAAAGGGCATTTTTTTTATGAACCATTCTCCTAGCCAGAAAACAGTGGCACCCATCCACGATGAAGCAAATAAACCAACAAAAAATATAAAAATCAAAGATGTAACAAATCCAAGACCTGCAACAAAAGCATTTATTTAGTAACTAGTAAGGAAATATTTTTTTTCAAAAACAAATGGTGAAGTTAGCGATCTACATATGAAAACAAGGGATAAACCTCAAACAATAACTTCTAGTGAAAACAAAATCATGTGATGAAGTCTATCAAAGTGAAAATATCAGAAAATGACTAATAAACAAGAACAGTTCAGCATGTAAAGAGTACAAAGAGAAAGGACATGTCGTGTAAAGCTTGGTTTCCAATAAAAAGCCAAAATTAAAGGACAGGTCATGAAGTATACTCTATCTAATTAGGTGGAAGCATGAAACTCATTCTGTAAACCTAAACCATATCCATCAAAAAGCTCAAAACTATAAAACTTAAAAATATATATAAACAACCCAAATCATATCCAATATTTTCAAGCTTCTTGTTCTCACATCCAAATCTTTATAATACTTTGGAAAAAGTACATTTTTGGTCCATGAAGTCCGACTTAGGTTGCATTTGGGTCTTTGAGCTTTCAAACTCAACATCTTAACTCCCAAGGTTTGAGATAATCTTGTTTTTTGTCCCTACCATTAACTTTTTTAATTCCTATCATTGACTTTTAGTTATGCAATGCTAACTGGACATTTTTTTTATTAATTTTGAGGTTCATATGGCATACATACTTTAAATAATGAGTCTGACATGGGCATTACTTTATTAAATATATATATATATATATATATATATATATTCTTTTAATTTACTGTAAACTAAAAGTTAAGAAAAAAAATTATTAAACAACAAAACATTAAATTATAAAATAAAAAACACAAAAAAAAGTTTTCAAAAATATACATATATGTTCCCTCTTCCTCCATTTTCACCTCCATCATCTCCCACTTCTCTTCTTCCTCCTTTCTTCTTCTTCCTTTTCCTCTTCTTCTTTTTCCTCTGCTTCCTTCTCTTTCCTTTTCCTCTTTTTTCTTGTTTGTCTTCTCCATTCACATTCCAAATCATCATGTGAACGAGTTGGAAAGAGAGGGGGGCTTCAGGGTGGGGAAGAGAGATGGCAGGGCTTACATTGTGTTCCAGATTTGGAACACTTGCCCAGATCTAGTGTTGCTCCCAATCTGGAATGACAAGTTCCAGATTTAGTGTTGTTCTAGATCTGGAATGACGAAGAGAGGGAGGACTTCGGGGTGGAAAAGAGAGAAGGAATGCAACGAGGTGGGGGTTGTTGAGGTTGGGTGGCATCTCAGGAGTCTTCAGAGTGGGGGACGAGGAGAGGGGTTGTGGGGTGGAGAAGGAGAGAGAAGGGAGTAGGAAGAGGAAGAGGAAAAGGAAGAGAAAGAATTTTGGATTTTTTTCTCAAATTAATTTGGTGAAAATTATTTGTGGTTCTTGTTTTATTCAATGAATCTAGAAATTTTGTTGATGAGATAAAAGGAATTGGTGAACGGAAGAAGATAAAGAACATAGAAAAAGATGTTTTTTGTGTTTTTTTCCTTGGTATGTTTTATTATTATTATTATGAGAAATCAACTTTCATGGAGAAAAAAAATGAAAGAATACAAGTGCATACAAAAAAACAAGCCCTAAAAAAGGAAGATCTCCAACTAGCACAAAAAATGACTCTAATCTAAAAGAATGAGGCCTAAATGATAATTACAAAAAAGTGGTGCCACAGAAGCCCACAAGGTGTGAAACCTCACACTCTCTCAAACCTCGCTCACACACTTCTGCACTCCCCTATGCAACCTATTATTTCTCTCAAGCCAAATCCCCCAAAGGATCCCACAAATGCCTGCCTGCCAAAGAAATCAGCCCTTATCTCAAAACGAGGGATTCAGAAGGGCCTTGACAAGCATAGATTTGGACTTAGGAAGACTATCCAACGGGATCCCAAACAGAGCCCAAAAAACACTCCCAAACTGCTTGAATCCATCGACAGGACCAGAAAATATGATCGAGATCCTTCGACGCCTCTTTGCATAAAGAACACCACTGCGGACCCAACACAAAAGAAGAATACCTTAGAACCCGATCCATAGTGTTGACTTTCCCAAGAAAACCTACCAGGCAAAAAATCTGATCTTTGGAATCTTGACCTTCCATAGGGAGAAGAACTTTGGGGAATCGGGGGGAATGGGACACTTAAGAAGTGAAAGAAAGAGGACAGTGAAAAGCCCCCTGCCCACCGCCACAACCAGGAACCCCTTAGCCCCGAACTAATAACCACATCCTTAATCACGGAAAGAACTGACCCCACCTTAATCGCTTCCCTATTAGTCAAGGACCAGTAAAAACCCAAAAAAAAAAAGAAACAGAAGAGCTAAGGTTGTCCTCCCCTACTACTAAGACTAAAACCACAGAATGGAGCCTCTTACCACAACTTTTATTTTTTGTTTTATTTATCTTTAATGGACCCAAGGCTGTCCATGATTTATTAGACCCATTTTTTATTACTTAGAAATGGGATTCTTTGTTTGATAATTTAAGAGTTTCAAGACTTGAACGACCCATCTCTGATCATTTTCCAATACTCTTGGGGTTTGGGAGTTTTAATTCAGGAACCTCTCCCTTTTGCTTTTATAATTTGTGGCTTAAAGAGAAGAAATGCGTCTCTTTAATTGAATCCAACTTATTGACTGATATGACTATCGATTGGCTAGTTTCGCTCTCAATTCTAAGCTTAAAACTCTCAAGAACATCATCAAGCAGTGGGGGTCTTTGATTGACAAAAGAAGGAAGGTAGGAGAGAATGGTATTTTATCAGATATAGCCATCATCAACTCTAAGGAGCAACATTCTCCTTTGTCTTCTAAAGATATTGCCACTCGGTGCTCTTTCGGCAAAAATTACTTAATCTTTATATTTTGGAAGAACAGAACCTTATTCAAAAGTGTAAGACACTTTGGTTAAGGGAAGGTGATCAAAATACACATTTCTTCCATCTTTATCTTGCTGCCAGAAAAAGAAAAGCCTTAATCTCCAAGCTGGTTTCTAATAACGATGATCTCCTTATCAACCTATCGGATATTGATTCTGAAATTTTGGACGTTTTCGAAAATATTTACAGAGGGGAAGGAAAACAGAGGTTTTTACCTCAAGGATTAGAATGGAGGCCTATTTCCTTTTTTGATAGATCTTGTTTGGAAAAAAAGTTTTGAGGAACAAGAAATTTTGAGTGCTTTAAAAAGTCAGGGTAAGAACAAAGCTCCCAAACCTGATGGTTTCACATTTGAATTTTTTATCAAATTTTGGCAGTAACTTAGATCTGATTTCCTTCGATTCTTTGAGAAATTTTTCAGAAATTGCCACATTAATTCTTGCTTAAAGAAAATCTCATTTGTCTGATTCCTAAGGAGCGGGTTTTCAATGTTAAAGCCTTCAGACCAATTAGTCTCACAGCCTCTATTTACAAAGTCTGGGTCAAGGTCCTTGCTGAAAGATTGAAAAAAGTCATATCTTCTACCATTTCTTATCATCAAAGTGCTTTTATTGCTGGAAGATAAATTCTCGATTCGATCCTCATTGCTCATGAAATTATGGAAGATTATAGGTTGAGAAGAAAAAGCGGACGCATTTTAAAAATTGACCTTGAGAAGGCTTTTGATAGAGTTGATCGAGATTTTTTTGAAGTTGTTCTTATTCAAAAAGGGTTCGGCCCTAAATGAATCAGCTAGATTAGTGGATACATTAGGAATCCAAAGTTTTTAATTTTCATTAAATGGATGTCCTAAGGGAAGGATTCTTGCTTTTAGAGGCTTAAGGCAAGAAGATCCCTCGTCTCTATTTCCTTTCATTCTTATTGCAGATGTGATGAGTAACTTGCTGGAAAAAAATCATTCCCTTGGTCTCTTTGAAGGTTTTATTGTGAATCAAAAGAGGTTCATATTTCCAATTTACAATTTGCTGATGACACGTTATTATTTTGTAAGGTTGATGATAATATGCTAAACTCCTTGATTGAATCTATTGAGGAATTTGCATGGCTTTCGGGTCTCAAGGTTAATTGGGGAAAATCCTCTCTTTATAGTCTGAATATTCCCCATCATCGTGCTGTTTTTATGGGCATTAAATTGAGTTGTAAGTTGGAGCATCTTTCCATTTCTTATTTGGGCATGCCACTAGGGGAAAAGCCCCATTCCTTGGAATCTTGGTCCCCTAATCTTGAAAAAAACCAGAAAAAGTTGGTTAAATGACAACGGTCTACTTTATCCCATGGTGGAAGATGGACTTTATGCTCCTTGATTTTATCTAATATGCCAACATATTATATGTCCTTGTTTCCTACGTCTCTTCAGGTTTGTTCCCAAATTGAGAAGCTTACTCGAAATTTCTTTTGAAAAGGTATGCTAACAGGAAATTATGTCATCTAGAACAATGAGTTCAACATGTCAGAGTGGGGGATTCTCATGAACCTTTTGCTCTTCAAAAAATCATAATTGATAGTCTGTATGGCTTACATTTGTCTAATTGGCATTCAAGTAGCAAATCTAGGTTAGTTCCAAATCCTTCTGGCTCAACATTTCCAAGATTTGGAATGCAGCTGTCATTTATCTTTAGCCTTGGTAATGGAAAATGTATTCTTTTCTGGTATGATTCTTGGATGAATGGATTAGTTCTAAAACTTTCGTTTCCCAAGTTGTTTAAAGTGGCTTTGTACCCTAATAGTTTGATCTATGAGGTTTGGGATTTCAATCTTTCTTCATGGATTCCATTGAGACTCGTAGAAGTTTGAAAGAAGATGAACTTTCTGAATTCAATTCTCTTTTATCTCTTTTAAATCCCATTGCAGTAACTGAGAGGCAGGTAAACTTCAGTGGCGGTTAGAAGCCCTAGATTCCTTCTCAGTTAAATTTATAGCTAAATATTATGTCTCTGCTCATCCAATATCTAAAGAGCTCTTCTCGGCATTATGGAAATTCAAAAGTGCCAGAAAAATCAATGTTTTTCTTGGATTTTGCTTAATGGACATCTCAATTCAATTGATTACCTTCAAAAGAAGGTCCCTCTTTCAGCAATGCTTCTATCAGTTTGTGTTTTGGGTTATGGTGCCTCTGAAAGTCAAGCTCACATCTTCTTTCATTGTAATTTTGCAAGAGCCTGCTGGCTTGCCTTATTTTAGCACTTTAATTTGTGCTCGGCTTTCTCTGAAGATTCAAGAAGTAATATTAAATGTCTTCTTTGTGGGCCATCATTTCCTTCTAGATGCCAATTATTATGGATCAACACTATTAAGGCTTCGAGCGTAATGAACAAATTTTTAAAGATAAAAGCAAGTCTTGCGAGGAATGTTTAGCCATTGTTAAATTTAAAGTCTCTTCATGGTGCTCTCTCTCCAAATCTTTTGAGGCCTTCTCTTGGTATAATTGAGATGCTTTTATTCATTTCTTTTCATTTCGCTGGTTTATTTTCACTCCTCTTGGAGTTTGTTTATCTTTTGAACTTTTGAATCTTTTCATTTATATCAATGAAAAGTTGTTTCTTCTTCAAGAAAAAAGTTTGTAATGAATTAAAATTGAATTTATTAAATAAATTAATGCCACATCAGCCTTATAATTAATAAATACTACCATGTCAGATTAAAAAATAATAAAACAAAATATCCAGTCAGCATTCTATAAGCTGCAGTAACAAAAAATTGATGATAGGGACCAAAACAGAGATTATCCCAAAACTCATGAACTAAAATGTTGCATTTGAAATCGTAGGGACCAAAATACAATCCAAGTCAAACCTTGGGGACCAAAATGTATCTTCCATAATATTTTTATTACATGTAAACTAATAAACAATGGATGAATATATTCTTGATTAGATCTTACAATAATGATGACTACAATCTCGTATCATTGCCTAATCATCAAGCACAAGCACCTTTATGCATCTTAATAACCATCATATTGCAAAGTGTAATGGAACGAAGAGTCAGTTAAGGTAAAAGTCTGCAAATATATCTGCCAAAACACCCAAACTTAACCAACAACAATCAAGCTGGAGTATTAGAAACATACCAAATATGTTTATGCCAAGCCTGGCATATAACGGGCTAAAGAAGCTATCAACAAACTGAATAAACCACCATGTGATGAAAAATGTAATGGCAACAGGAAACAGAACCACACTGCAAGTTCATCATTTATCAAAATCTTTGATAGCTGGAATAGAAGATCTAGAAATTGATATAAATGGTGCAAATAATCAGTAGGAAACGCTCTTTCAACGTTGATTACCATCCAGTCATGAACTTCTTTGAGACCCAACTCTGAAGAACAGCATAGCAAGCCTGAAATAAAACTCCAATGATTTACATGGATGAAAAACCAATTTATTTTAAAATTTTATTCTCAAAACAATCCCCAAAAATAGTTTCCTTCAGCTGGAAAACATGAGATACTGGGTGAATACTAGAAAAAGATGGGAATCATAACTTGAAAGCAACCCTCCCAGTTCTCTCTAGCACCAAGAAAGGCCCAAAAAATGTAGGGGCCAGTTTGGTATTTCACCTTTTCTCTGCTGACTTTTGCCAATAGGGTTGTATCTCCAAATACACCACATTACCAACTTGGACTTTTACATCCCGGAAGTGCTCGTCTGCATTGGCTTTCATAGTCTGTTGAGAATGCATCAACCGGAACCATAGGTCATGCAATACAACATCACTTTCACAGAGTAGCTGGTCAATGGAAGAAAACAGGGTAGAAGATTGCCATCCTCTTATCACAGGAGGTGGAGGCAGCCATGCAGCGTTGGAAAAAGAAGGTTTCCTAAGTGGAATGTGGTAGGACATATGATACCAATACCTAATCCAAGAGATCCAATTTGTTCAAGTTTGTGGCTTATACATCGCAAGACAACACAGAGCACGTTTCCAAACAATTGTTTACCACCTCTTATTAGCCATCAGTTCAAGGGTGGTACGTTGCACTCCTTTCAAGTGTGGTCCCATGCAATTGGAACAATTACTTCCAAAAGTTACGCATGAACACCTAAAACAATCAAACACAAAAGGTAATCATTTGCTTAACAATTGGGTTGTGGAAAGAGTATTATATGGGTGCTTGTGGGTGAAGAAACGTGCATATTGGTTAATCGATCCACGAGAACAATATCCTTCCCTTCTAATTTTGGTAATCCATCAATGATGTCTACAGCTATATTGTCCTATGACAGCTTTTGCATGGGGAGCGAAAAGAGTAAGCCAGCAGGTGACATGGCAAGTACTTGCTCTTCTGGCAAACATAATATTTTGCCCCGAAATTCTATGCCTTGTGTTTTCCATATGACTCAAATTGGAGGGGTGTTCCCAAAGAAACCAACTGTCCTTCGTTTGCTATTTAGATATATGGGTTGTATGAACGATCCCCTTTCAACACAACTTCTGACTTTAGATAGGAAAACGTCCCCCTGAACTTGTTGCTCAGTTTTTGCAAGATAAGGTTAAGGAACTACCATTATGGATGCTAAGGTTACCTCAGCAGGGAACTTCAAGAGGTGTCCTTATTCCTTTCAAGCAGTAAATTCTCTAACTCTTTTAGCTCGTCAAGTAAAATGAAACGTGATCACCCTTCACCATTCCAATGTTTGAGAGTTTGAAGGAGGCTTAGATGTTGAAGCCACATATTCTCAAATTTAAACAAGTAAGAGCCTCATGTCAAAAGAAAAAGTTTCACAAACAAATAAGAAATGGCCAGACATTATTCTAGGAAGTCTAGTGATAATAGAATTTTGAAATACAACCTCCATGGATTAGTCTAGTAATCAATGGAATCATGTGGTTGTCTCCTGAGATTAGTCGAAATGCGTGCAAGTTGACGTGACACTCACAGATATTTAAAAAAAAAAAGATTTTATACACTAAAGATATATAATTTACGAATACGGGATGTAACAGAAAGTTTATCACATGAGAACATCTAAAATTCCCTTCATAAGGGGGATATCAAAAAGAGGAACATATTCGATGAAGTGGGAGATTGTCTCCAAGCCTGTTATTCTTGGGGGGTTGGGTATAGGGAACTTGAGACGACGAAATGAGGCCTTATTAGTCAAGTGGTTGTGGTGCTTTTATTCAAAGCACGATCCCTTATGGAACAAGATAATTATGGGTAGGCACAGTACGAACACTTTTGATTGGGAGGTAGCTGGTAGGGGTAGAAGTTCCTCTATATCTCTTTGGATTGCAATTGCGTCTTTGTTTTCTAATTTCTCCCAGTTTATGAAATGCTCTGTTGGGAATGGGGAACAAGTCCTTTATTGGGAAGACTGGTGGGTGGGAAAGAAACCTTTTTTCTTGGCCTTTCCTCGTTTATACCATTTGTCTGAAAAGAGGATCCATTCGGTAGCCTCAGTTCTTCTTCTTCATGGGGTTCTCCTCCCTGTTCCCCTTCAATATCCTTAGGTTTTCGTTGAGTCCTTGACTGGTAGGGAAGTTGTTGAGATGGCTTCACTTTTGTCTATTGTTGGTGAGATGAGCTTTAGTGTGAGGAGAAGAGATTCTCGAATATGGACCCCAACCCCTTGGGAGGTTTCACGGTTTCTTCCATGTGCCAAGTCTTATGGGATCATCTTCCCCCTTCGAATACTTTGGCTTAATCCTTTCTCTAGGAGGTTAAGGTCCCCAAGAAGGTTAAATTTTATGTTTGGCAAGTTCTTCATGGGAAAGTTAATATCAAGGATTTAGTTTAGAAGGGCTCCTCTTTGGTGTTGGGGCTGCAGTGGCGTTCCCTTTGCAGAGGTGTGTCGAGGACTTAGATCATCTCTTGTGATCTGCTAGTGGTCTCAGGCTTTGTGGAGGCTTTGTTGGCCTTCGTTTGGGATTTATTGGGATAGTCTTTCTAGGTGTAGAGATTTGATTGTTGAAACTCTTCTGAATTCCCCTTTTTGAGATAAAGGCAGAGTTCTGGGGCGCTTGTGTTTGTGTGATTGTTTGGAGCCTTTGGCTTGAAAGAAATTGTAGGATTTCCAGAGGGGCCAAGAGGTCAATGAACGATGTTTGGGAGGGAGTGAGGTTTAACACCTTCTTGTGGGCATCGGTCATACTGTCTTTTTATAATTATCAGTTGGGTATAATTCTTTTGAATAAGAGTTCATTTCTTAGTTAGTTGTCGGGTTCCTTTCTTGGAGCTTGCTTTTTTTATGCCCTTAAATTCTTCATTTTTTCAATGAAAGCTTGATTTCTATATATATATATATATATAGATATTTTTTTTTTTTTTAATTTTTTATTCAAGAATTTTCTCTCTGAAGTTCTTAAATAAGTAAATTATTGTAGCTGATGGTAGCATCATATCAAAAACGGAACGGATTCCCTAAGTACCCATCTCCAATCAAACACCGATTGCTTTTCTTTCTCTATTGATCCTTCAACATAAATTTCCCTTTAACAATTGTAATGAAACCTAGATAGCTTTACTACTGAAGTAAAGCTAAACAGACAAGAAACAAACAATAGAAAACATTTTGCCGTCTGACGAAGGAGTAAAAAGCTCCGTACCTTGCGAGTGGATGAATTAGGAGAATTTGGAGGCGACTTGGGAGTATCATCATCGGGATCAGGTTCGATCATCGGAGTGGAGGTGGATTCTTTGTTCTCGGCCATTGAAGATTGAGGTCGAGATTCTTGGGTTTCTTCTGAAGGCCGTATTGTTCAGTGCTTTGCTGTTAGCGCTGCCAACTGCCAAACTCCAGTTCTTTTTCCTCCAAAGTCAAACAAAGCTTCGATTTTTTTTTTTTTTTTTTTTATAAGACCAAAGCTTCGATTTGACGCTACTTTGATTGAAAAATCAACATTTTTATTATATTGAACTCAAAAAAAAAAAAGTCATTATAGGGCAAAAAAAATTTAAGTATAAAAAAAATCTATATCTTTATTTTAGATTAAAATGGACTATGGAGGAGAATTTTTTTTTTTAAATTTTACTCTCAACTTTTTAATATATAGTCATTTTGTTCCTCAAACTTATGTAAGATGCAATTATTCCGGTTGATGTGTCATGGAGCAATGGAGGAAAAATTTTATCTTTCAAGTTTACCCTCAACTTTTTAATACATACCCATTCTGTTCTTCAAACTTCTATGAAATGCAACTATTCGGATTGATGTGTTCATTGAGATATGTATGAATAGACACGTCTTGAGCTATGGAGAAAATTTTATCTTCCAATTTTACCCTCAACTTTTTAATACATACCTATTTTGTCATTCAAACTTTTATGAGACGCAACTATTAGAGTTGATGTGTCCGTTGAGATGTGTCTATATACACATGTCTTTAAAAGGGGTTATAGAAGAGAATTTTTATCCTCCAATTTTACCATCAACTTTTTAATACATACTCATTTTGTCCTTCAAACTTTTATGAGATGCGACTATTCATGTTTATGCATCCGTTGAGATGTGTCTCCATAGATGGTCGCATAACATTGCATAACTCCAGTGTATGGTTCAGTTTTAATATAGTGGAATTGAGTATAAGAGTATCGTCATCGGGATTGGGTTTCTAGTTTGATTAAGTACTACAGATAATCATACCTCATTTTATCAATGGAATCGATTATTCAAAGAGAAAGCTAAATTACCCTCTACTCCTAGATACATGAAGTATACATAAGGAGAGCATGCCTTGACTGAATTGACATGCTTTGTGACACTACACTTCATTAACAAGCAGACTTCTCTACCACGATTGTAACATCCCAATATTATACGTAAATATTATAAAAGATTCATATTCAATTTTAATTTTAAGGTTCTACATTGGATTTAATTTTCGAAGTATAAATTTAAAACATTAAGATTGGCCAACAAATCTTATTAGCTATTAAATAAAATTAACAAACAAGGCAAGTAAATAAATATCTAAACAATAAAAT
>JAOANK020000006.1:5554656-5564806 GCA_026257165.2 Telfairia occidentalis
GGTTAGTTTTCTTTTTATAGTCTGGACGTGGTCCTTAGGAGGGTATCGGTTATTTTGGAATTTGTGAGGTAGACTGGGAGAGCTACAGCCTTCTCGGATTGGCTGGATATGTATGGTGCTCTGCACCTTGTTTCTCTTACTCACTAGTTACATAAATAATACAAATCGATACTCATCAGTATTCAGGCCAGGCAACAACATATCAATAAATCAAACATGTTCCATTAAAAAAAAAAGGGAAAAAAATCACTTTTGACCTCTAAACTTGTCAAGTTGTATCAATTATAATCATAAACTTTCAATTTCATCAAATTGAACCTCAAACGTAGATAAAGTGTTGCAATTTTAATCTTAAACTTAAAAAGGTATTGCAATTTTTACCCTCTAATAAATTTTCGTTTGAAAAATCATTAAAAAAAATACTATCATATGCGTTCAATTATTATAAAACATATATAATGAACAAAATGGATAGAATTACAAAAAAGGGCATTAGAGCTAAATTTTTATTCAAATTTGTGATTTTGGCAAAGTTATTCGATGGTTAGTTTGTGTATTGATCAAACTTAATTTTGTGAATGTCTTATTTTATTGAAATTAGTGAATTTATAAATTTTGCACATTGTTTTTTATTAAAATTAATGGATAAATTAACAAAAATTGAATAGAGGGTTAAAATTGTATCACTTATCTAAGTCTAGGGTTCCATTGGATGAAATTAAAAGTTTATGGTCAAAATTGATTAACTGGACAAGTTTAGGGGTGAAAATTGATTTTTTCTCCAAAAAATAAATAAATGTTGGGCAGAAAGAGAAAAGTGATAAAACCAAACCAACCTGATTAGTGCCGATAAGATACAAATGGAAGCCAGTTAGTCCACCAACAAACCAAAGAGAGACAAAGCAGTAGGCCATTAATATCACTGATGCAGGTGATTCTTTCATTGCCCTCCAAACAGTGCTCTCATATTGATCCATCAGAAGCTTGATATAAAATGCTGACATAGCAAACACGTACATGCAAAGAAGAGTTGACGACGATACAAACATAAAGAAGTAACGGTAGTTCCGCTGCAAGAACGCAAGGATAGAGTGATAACATCAGATATCAAAATAGAAAAGCCCAAGACATACTTCTCTTTATCCTTTCATTTATTCCTTCATATTTCATATGTTAGGGTTGAGGGTGCAGGGGAATGAGAAACAAAGAAGATAAACAAGGTTACACATTAAAATTCAACTTTCGACCATAACATATCAATTATCAACCTACACAAATTCCTACATCAAGATTGAAAGGAACCTAAAGGGAAAGCCAATAGACTACAAGAACTACCAAAAGCCAAGACACAGCATAAACATGAAATACAGAAAGGCAAATCAACATTGATTTGTACGTGAACAGCTTACCAGTCCAATACATTGACCAACCCAAGGGCAATGATGATCGAAGTGCTCTACACAATTGTTGCAAATAGAGCAATGGGAGCAACGAGGAGGACGGTATAGCATACATGTGTCACAATACTTTACTCGTACTGGGAGCCCATTTACAATAACTTCTTTTGTCCGGGGAAACTGGAGACTTGGAGTTTGCCTTCCCCCAGCCTCAACTGCTACTGCAGAGTCAAAGCGGATTTCATCCTCTGGGGGATGTGAATTGCGAGGAATTATTCCTGGGTCCCGGGCTGAAGTGAGGAAAAGAAGAACCAGTACCTACCATCATCATCAACTAAATTACATATCATCAAAACCTAGAAGTCAAACAACAAAAGTTGCCATGAAAAATTTTCAGTTGTTGGACAGATAGGTGGTAATAAAAAGGGTGACGGGTACAAAAGGCCAGCTGCAGCAGGACTAAAGGACTCGTAACGATATCAGTTTCTGTTTTCCCGGATTAAGGAAAGAAGATTACAAGGTTGAAATTTGGGAGAAAATTCGTGTGCAAAAACTTGACTTTCCATTGTCATAATTAGAACATCAAATCAGATAACATCAGAGATTTTAAAAGTAGAGGTGTAAACTCTTTTTTTTTCTTTTTCTTTTAATAAGTAAAGGTGTAAACATCATTTCATATAACCACTACTACATTACTCCATGAAATCAGGCATCGGAGTTTTCATAAATAGTAGAATAGAAACTTTTCATAGGCATCACTCTCTTTCATGATATCATTCCTTTTCAGTTCAAAACTTCCTCTCAGTTCAGACTTCAGAGATTAGATACTAAACCATATACAATTGGCTTCGTTCATTAAAGAAAAAAAACTGCATTTCTTTTTATCCCTCAAGTTACTAGCAACCAGACTATTCTGTTTTCTCTTGACGACTATAAAATACTAATCACATTGATTAAAGTGTGGTTAATCACATTTACACTTCTTCCAACAAAGAAACAAAAAACAGTGAACATACAAAGGATCAGATGTTTCATCAACAATAGAACAATCATCCATATCTAGTTTGCATTAACAAACTTAAATATTTTCTCTTTAAAGAAAAATAAAATGACATAAATGCTTAAATGTCAAAAAGGGTCAAGAGGTCTAACATATATAGCAAAAACAATTGCGACGACTAGAATGGCATAGCCGGCATTATATGATGAAAACTTGTGTCGAAGATGTCTTGCAACAAATGCACAAAAGATGATAACTGGAACTGTAATCAGCAATATTGTGATGAGCAGTGACCTAGCATCAGGCCCAAATACTAATCTCCCACCGAAGATAAACTTCTGCAAAATACAAGCAAAAAAGAAATAAGTGAAAAGAGTGAACAAATAATATAGCTCATAAAAATTTGGATGGAGATTGAGTATTAGGATGATAAAAAAAGACATCAGAACAGTAAGACTCGTGCAAGTAATTATAAGCTCCACAAAAGAATGAGAAAAAATTTAGGTGGGGTACGGAGGTGAGGGAAGGAGTATGCACGGGCCGCTAACCCCCTCCAAGTGGTAAAATTTGGCAACAGCATATAAAATGCATATATAAAGCAATAAATTATAATGCAAGACAAGAGTTGTAAATTACATCATTATAAGCACTATTCTGTCTAAAGCTACTCCAAAAAGTTAACAAAATTCAACAAGTACCTTCCATGCTAAATGCCTATATCAATGAATAACCCATTAAAGACAATTATAAAAGAAAATAATAAGTTGACCACCTTAACCTGTTGAAATTACTCTGTTCCAGTCACGAGGTACATAATTCTCAATCCATTCGTCATGCTTGTTATGAACAGACTACTATAGTTATGAGAAGGCCAATTAAATAACATTCATGCAATTGAAAGAAGTACCTAATCACGGCCAACACTCCAGACACCTAGCCAAGAAAGAATACATGCGGACCACTTGAAAGCTAATGGCCCAATTTTCTGGAGACTCCATTCTTGTTCAAATATTCTTTTTAATTGAAACTTTGGAGGAATTAAAAACGATACTTTATATGTAGTTCACACAAAAAAGTTCCATTCCATATCATGACTTTTTAGCAGGTCAAACTGCCTTAGTTTCTAACAAAAACATGTCTTACATATACATGATGTGCATATCAGAAAGAGGAGATAGAGAAAATCTCCAGCCTGAGAGGTCTCTGCAATTATGCACAATAGATTTACACAAAAACTCAAATAGTATAAGATGCCATCTTGAATAGTATGGGCCAAATCTTCTACAAGGACAACTAGACTGTCAAATCGCTCATCCTCAGACATGCTTGACAATAATTCAACCAAGAAAAATGCACTGAAGATCTTCGTTTTACATTATTACAGTAAAGCAAAATTAGAGCTATACAAACAAGAGTCTAAGATGTGTCAAGCAAGTGTCAGAGTGTTGGAATAAATATCCAAATCAAAGTGTCTGTGCTTCATAGATGCTACATGTATAACCATCAAAGACATGAAAAAATCCCAAGGTTATCCATATGGTGAACACATACCTCAAAAATAAGTTACATGTACTAGTCTACTATGCCCAAATTCACCAAATTTTCTTATAAACCAAAAATAAAAGATCTCTGTCCATAAGACAGAAATAACTAAAGCATATGGCTAAAGAGACCAATGGCCTAAGATTCTTATTCTTTCTAAACCATTCTACCATATTTAACATTTAATTAACCCGACCAAAGACTGAATGAGTAGTTTTCACCTCCATTCCTCAGTTCACTAAGATTTCTGCAACATCAAGCAACCACAGTACGCAGATTGAACACAAACCATACAAGAAACAAACATAATGAAGAAAGCTTAGAGCTAAGAACTTTACGAAGAAGCGTATCCAATAAAAGTTCCAGTAACGCAGCAACCACTGGCATCCTTAGTTCGTTCGCAAGAGAAAAATGAGGAGATGAGAAGGAAAAAGAAAAAAACAAAATAAAGCTTCAATTTTAATTTCCATACTGCGTATGCCACAAAAACTCGGTATTCTAAACATGAAAATTAAGCAGCTAGAAGAATGGCACAACCCGAAAGACCTAATTTTAAACTTGAAGGGCGAAAAACAAAAATCAACGACAAACCCTCCAAAATGCAGCAAAAACCCAATAAATTCAACGAACAATGAAACGATAAAAAAACGGTTGGGACGAAAAAAGAGGGGAAAAAAGACTTACATTACTTCCTTTCCAGACTTGGTATACGCGATTCGCCATGAGAGAACGATGCCCAAAGCAAATTAAATTCAGTTACGCATAGAAAAGGAAAGTAAGATTTAAAAGTGCTGGGGCGGTCATCTCATGGGGCATTGAAACCCCGAAAATCACATTGAAAAACACACAAAAACGAACACTATAATTGGGTGTGATCCAGGGGAATTAATTAGAAGGTTGAACAGGAGTGGGGTTTTTGGGTCTTTAAAGTGTAATGAAATCACTTGGAGAGAGCGGGAGAAGAGAGAGAGTAGGTGATTGATCTGTGAATGTGAGATGGCGGTTTTGCATTTTGGAATTCGGAATTGTGCCCTCTCTTTTTCCTCTCTTTCCTATTTTCTTTTTCCTTTTCCTTTTTCCTTTTGCCTTTCTCAGACTGTGGAATGTTTTCAGACCGAAATTCTACACATAAAAGGCAACGCCAAACTCTTTAGCCATCAAAAGCAAACCTAATTACATTTTACAACTAAGAATCTCTCCTATCCACTGTTAAGTTTCTCCTCGTTGAACCGATGAAAATTTTCCCTATTCTTAAATTATTTTTTTTTCTTTTTTTATTCAACAACATGTGCGGTAGAGATTCGAACTTACAACATTTTCATTAGAGAGATATATCTTAATCAATTGAGTTATGCCTAGTTCGACCAAATTTTTTTTTATTTAAACGGTAAATTTGTTTTCTTAAACTTTTGATGGATGTGTCTATTTATATTAGTCCTTGGGAACCACTTAAGTTAAATTTCGATTTATTATCATTAAGTTGCTATTGGATTTGAAGAATTACAAAGGTGAGGCAATAAACCACAAAAAAAGAAAGAGAAGAAAATTAGGCAATAAACCACAAAAAAAAAAAAAGAAGAAAATTGAGGTAGAAATTTTTATGGTAATGTAATTTTTGTCATGTCACCGAAAAAAAAATTATTTTACAAGAGTTAGATATCACTCGTTAAAAATAAACGTTCAAGAAAATGAAATATTTTCAAACTCATCCCTTAAAAAATTTTATTATGTAAGATTACAGAAAAATATGAAACAAAGATTCAATAAGAAAAAGAAAGTTTGCAAAAAAAAACAGCTAAAAAAACAATTAACATACCACTTTCAAACATGTCTTTTGGTGGGGTGAGTATTTCTCCTATTATAAACATTAGCAAAAAAAAAAGAAAAGAAATGCCGTACAAGTTCACTGGAAAGATTATTGAACAACCCAGTTCAATTTGTTGAGGTTTATGCTCTAAAACAAGTAATTATGTGTAAACGTTAATGAGTAATAAATTGTGAAAATCTCTAAATTTGTTTCTTATTTTATTTCTTACTTTGCTGTAGGGAGGAAAAAAAATTATATTTGTTTTGTTTGATTTTATTTTATTGATTTTATTTTATTTTGAGAATATTAATGTTGAGGAATAAAACAAAATCTGGTTTAATTATGATTTTCACCCATTTGAATAAGTTGAAGTTGAATTAGATTGGTTTCTTTTTTTGTGATGATTTTTAGCCGGATAAAATTATTGGGGTTATTTGATTTTACTTTTGTAATTTGTTTGATTTAAATTTACCATAAATCGGGACCATGGATCATTTGTTTGGACACAAAAAAATCAAGAAAATGTTGATGTTTTCTCTCCTCTTTCTGTCGATCGTTATTTTTTTCTTCCTCTCGATTGTTATTCCTTTCTAAAATACATCAAAAATATATATATTTTTTCAATATTTCTATCTTCCACCATTTTTTTCTCTATCACACTATAATCTTTGTCTATATATTTCCCTCTCAATTTATTCTCCTTTGGTGGAATGAAAAGGCAAATCTTCATTGAATCGAGAATTTCACTTATTACTAAATAGGATTTTAAAGTATATCTTTATTAGCTAGGTTATTCTACTCAAATTTTATTTATAGGGCTGTTTATTTTTAGAATGATGTTTTAAATACTTACTTGGATTTTTTTTTTTTTTTGAGTATAAATGCTTATTTGGTTAATTGGTACTTTCGTAATCTTTGCATATTTTATGTGTTAATTATGTCAAAATTTTCATGTTTTCAATCATGTATTTTTGAATACCAAATATTTGTGTTCAAAGTTTTTAAAATCAACTTTTCAATGATGGAAACTAGAATTGTCAGATGCCATTATTTTAGGATTCTTGAGATGAAAAATCAATATGATTCCAAGATTTGATTTTTTTGATATTTTTCTTAAATATTTATTTATTTATTTGGTTTTACTTTACATGTGTGCTTGTAATATGTCCAAGCATCATATTATTTTGTAATTTTTTTATCCCATTAAATAATGTCTTGATGTTTGCCTTTTTAGTAATAACATCACCTTACACATATATCTCTTTTTCTTTAAATAAACAACTAAAGTTCTTTTTAAAAAATAATTCCTATGACGAAAATTAGGGAATTTAAGATGTTGATTCTTTGATATTCTTGAGGTAAGAAAGATATTTCGAAATGTCATTATAAATTCAAATAAATTTTGAATGACATTATGTCGCTCATAATTGTGGTTCATCACCTACCTTTTAAGGGATAATGATCAATCAAACATAGGGCATAACAAAAGAATATAAGACTTTTTTAAAAAATGACACCTCTCTTTAATAAACAAAAAAACTTCTAAAAACATAGGAAAAATGATACTCTTTGAACGAATGTCGTGAGATGTTAATACCTTCTCCATACACAAAAAAACTCTTGAATCCAAATCTTTTATTCATAGATCAATCCATTGGTACATCTAGGTAACTAGTCACACCCTCTAAATTAAGACTAGTGGTGACTCTATTTTTCTCCTCTTAGAAACCGAAAAATCGATCATTTTGCATCATAAACCTGTAGTGATAAAGTGTTATTTTGTAAAGTATAAGTGCATCTCGTCTCTTTTATCATTCAAATGTTTAGTTCCTTCCAACCCAATGGATGTGTTCTTGAACTTGGTGATGTGATCATGAAAGTACCCGAGTCCTGTGAGCTAAAAAATTGTCCAATAAGAAGGGTTAATGAGGAGCACAAGTATCTTTGAGAGACGAAGAAGGAGCAAAATAAGGATGGGTTTAAAAAAGCCTTGTCCAAGAGGAAGTGCCCAAACTAAGGCAGCTCTACAAGCATCTTGACTGCACACACCTACCCTACACGCAACACATGCCTCTGCTATCCTGCACGCGCGCCCACAAGAACCTCCCAGAGGCCAGAGCCCTTGATCGACCACAAGGGTAGAATTTTAAATTTTTCTCAAACTATTATGGAAATTTTATTTTGTCTTACATTTTAATTTAGGAAAATTTTTCTCATATTTTCATGTAAAGCTTTGGCTATTATAATGTCTTAGCTCTTATATATATATATTTTTTTGTATTTATTTCTAAAATTATATTTAAAATCTATAACTAAATGAGTCATAAAAATTTAAATTATTATATATATATTTTAAAATATAATCTACAAAGTTCACGAACGCACAACTTATAATTTAAAAAAATATATTCACCCAACGTTTATTCTAATAACAAAAGTACATACTAGCATGATCATGTTTTTACAATTATCGTCAATATCCTTTCACCAATCAATCCTACCAACAAACATCAACGACAAAATCAAGTACCGAAACATCCTAACTAATAGCAACTCAATCAAGATCCCACCGTGGCACCCCAATGGCAAAACTGCACCATAAAACCCTCTGTTAAGCTATACATCTGCAAAATCTTACCTCTCGCGTTCAACAAGAGGCAAAAGAATAAACAATTTTGTTGCACAGACAAAAAAAATGCTTCAGCTTGTAATGGATACTGGGGCGACCATTCAAGAACAACGAAGAAGGAGAGGAAGAAGAATTCAGACACAAGAGTTTAAGTGGTTCAACCCTAAAAGGCCTACATCCAATATAAGAGCATTCTTTTTACAAATTGTAGAGAGAATTTTATAAAATCTCACTCTCACACAATAACACTTTGTTTTTGGTATTTGTTACAACAATATTTAGAGGTGAGGCAAAGCTAATAGTAATTAACCCAGTAGGCTGAATCTCCACCTTTGAAATCATATTGTAATCTATGAGGACTGCTCTTCTTTTCATGAATTTTACCCCTTTTTTTTGGTAAGAACATCCTTGCATCTACTAAACAATTCTCAAATGTCAACTGAGTTATAGCTTTGGTGAGCATGTTTGTTGTATTTTCTGTAGTATGAACTTTTTCTACTTCAATTTGTTCCATTTCAATTTGTTCTCTAATGAAATGGTACTTAATGTCGATGCGCTTTGTGCGACTATAGAATTGTTGATTTTTCAAAAGATATATTGTGTTGTAACATTTTGATATTTAATATATATGAGTTTTTAACATTAAAATTGAGAGTTTTTTTTTTAATTAGTTAAAACGTATTTGTGTAAATTGAGAAGAAGTTTATTTTGGATTATTTAATTTTGAATTAAATTTGTAGATCTAAAATCTAATATAAATACCTCTCTTTCTCACACTTTCAAAAACAACAACAATTTTATCTTCTCTACTTTTTTATATTTCTCGCTTTTCCTCTTTTAAGAGCAATTGGCCAAAAGAAGGTGTTCTTTGTTGTGGAGCTTTGAGTTCAACCTCTTAGTGCATATGAGCTATACAACGTTCAGTTTGGTTGTTGTATCCTGGAGGGAATATGCCATAAAAAGAACTGCTGCACCGGTGATTAATAAATAGATACACACTGCAGAGGGCTTGAATCTCCTTAAAGAGAACGAGATACCTGCGCCTCAACCTAATTAGTTAAGTGTTTGTTTCTCAATATTTACTCCAATTTCCTTTGTTATTTATAATTTCCCCCTACAATTTTACGGAGGTTCAGATGGAGTCTACTATTGAGAATCCTGATGAGAATATGTTGGAGATCTCAATAAGCCATTTCAATTCAAGGGAGCACACTTTAAGAGATGGAAGAGAAAAATGTTATTCTATCTTAACCTTCTCAAGGTGGCCTATGTCCTCACAAAAAAGAACCCAAAAAAGATAAATACTGAAAGCATGAACGTTGAAAAGTTCATAGAGCACCATGAGAAAATTGATAAGTATGAGAAAGATGAGTACAAATGTCGGTATTATCTTTTAAATTGTCTTGCTAACCATTGTTACGATTATTATGATACTACTTTCTCATCTGCCAAGAAAATATGGAAAGCCTTGCTGAGTAAATATGATACTGAAGAAGCAGGTGCGAAAAAATATGTTGCAAGTCACTTCTTCCGTTTTCAAATGGTGGATGAAAAATCTGAAGTAGAGCAAGCACAAGACTTTCAGATGATAGTTGCTGAAGTAGCATCTGAAGGGATTAAGATTGGAGACAATTTTATTGTTACCGGCATAATTGATAAGCTTCCACCATCATGGAGAGAATCAGAAAAATATGCGAGATAAGCAAAAAGAAATTTCTTTAGAAGTGCTTATTACTCGCATTCGCGTGGAAGAAGAGGCAAGAGGGCAAGATGCA
>JAOANK020000006.1:5599994-5611812 GCA_026257165.2 Telfairia occidentalis
AAACCACCCATATCTTCTCATTCTCCCCCTCTCCAATTTCCAACCAACTACAAACCCTAGCTGCCTCCCGCTCCACGTAACCTGTCATAAAATTACCTCATGACAACATATAGCACCATAAGCTGAGGCTAATCAATGACAATTATCTTCACATTAGGAATGGTTGACACAAACATAAATGATTGTAATAAAGTAAAGAATCGTATTGTAACTTTACCCCCAAAACAATCTAGTCATAAGCATTCATCATTTTAAATTTACCCATTCCAATCCTTATTCTTGAGATAAAGGAATGAAGAATATAACTCCAAATCCAGCTAAAGATCAGGTAGGAAAAGATGCACCATGATCTTTTAGATGACTCTTAACCTAAGTCTGAAATTATAATAACCCCTTAAATATTTCCTCAGACACATAATGAATTAAATATTAGCCTTGTATTTAACCGGAAATTAGCCCTATTTATAATATATTGACATGTATATTGCAACCACAGAATTGAGGTAACAGTCATTAATTAAATCATAAATGAAAACTGAAAAGATGGTTAAAATGTCAAAGGAAACCAAAATAAATACACAAGATCAAGCACTCCAACAATTTAATGGGACACGCAAGAAATTTTAAATGCCCAGCTTTAAACAGTCAGTATCAGTAAACAATGAGCATGTCAGAGCCAAAGAGTGGAAGGATTTCCATAATTGACAATTCCAAACTGCAGATATGACGAGATGACTACTATTAGATTAGCCACCAACCACTGCGCAAACAATCTCCAAGATGATTGTCACAGCCAAGTAATACAGCCTACATGATTTAAAAAGCCACTAAACAACCTCATAGAATTCACTAGGGTCAGGAGTGATATGCCTATAAGGAATAGGCAATTTATTAAAAGGCGATACTGTTAGGATTGGATCTTAAACCTTCAAATCTTTTGAAAGAAGCCCTGCACTTCGATATGTAACACAACCACATATATTGCTAATTACAGCTTCTATTTGTGCGTGAGTGTGAAGAAGCTCTCTTCCCCCTTGCCCAAGAAGAAGAAGGCAAAAAGGATGGGCCCCGTAGAATCTACAAAACCTTCTATTTAATACAAAAAATAATCAAAATGAATAAGAGAGACACAACCAGTAAATTGTCTTGTTCGAGATAGAGAATTTACAAGAAAGATCGATGAAAGATAACTAACAAGAATGACAAAAAAGTTCACAAGCCAACAAATAATTAAGCTTCCCATTTCATAGTTAATTTTTCTTTCCCCCTTTCCCTTTTTCTCTATAGCAAAATCAAATCTACCTATACTCTCTGGTCCTTCATATTGCATATTCTCCAAAAAATTGTGCCCAAAAAACCCAAACTGTACCATTCCAAACCAAAATTAAGATTCACCAACATCGCCACCAGCTATCATTAGAAATAACGAGCTATCCACTACACCCACAACACAAAAAAAAAAAACTCAAAGATTCAAAGGACTACAAACAGAAAGACGAACAGTGACAAGCCAGTAAATTAGAATATACATACACGTATAGTAGAGACGAAAATCAAAAGAAATTTACACATCTACACCCGTTTCCCCTCCAAAACGCAACATAAAAATGTGAATGGAGCAGGAATTACCGAGAAACCAAGCAAGGCTGTATCAGAAGTAGAAGCAGAGAGGGAGAGAAATGAGGGTTCGGAAAGAGAAGACGAGAGACTGAAATATGAGAGAGGGTTTTGGTTCCCCTCATTTGCTGCTTTTTATTTCTTTTTTATTTTTATTTAATTAATGATTGTACGGTTTTTATAATTAATTTTCTTTTTCGGATTTGAACGGGCAATCGGGTTTCTCTCTCTTCCCTGTTATTTCGACGAAATCCCTAGACGACGTCGTAATTGGTTTTTTTTTGGGGGGGGGTAATTTGATTTTTATAAATTCACACATTCGAAATAGTTTTTACTTATACTAATTAAACGACTAAAATCCAAAAAAAAAAAGGATTAATACATTAATTAAGTTGTGGTAAGAAAAATCAATTTAAATAAAATATATATGATGTTTATTGACGAAGATCACGTTGACGTTTTAAATATCTTAGTTAAAAGTATTGAAAATGACTGAATGTTAATTAAAAATTGTAATTTGTCAAAAATAAAGAGGAAAAATAATAACGCGCTCGGGTCTGTTGCCCGCGGATTTTATTAGACGATTTCGCGGTGCTTTCACGCTACCCGAAAGTGCAAATTGGATCTTGGGCTGAAAATTTGGGCTTATATCGTGGTATATTCATCTGCCCATATCGCTACAGATAATTCTTTGTTGGTTTTTTTAAAAAAAGAAAAGAAAAAGGAAATTGTCCAAACTGAATAAAATTTAATGATGACAATTTTTTTCCTCAATTAAATTGTGCAACTGAATAGGTTTTATTTGTTGGGTTTCCACTCACTTGAGTGTGCATGACGTCACGAGTGTTATAGGCTTTGTGCAAGTGCACCCACCAACAAGTAACAGAAAAAAAATATGATTATTGTACTATTCTAGTACAAAAATTAATGCACACAATTATCCAAAATGGAGCAACTTTGTTCTAGTTTGAGACATTTCACTGTAAAGCTCCTCTAGGAGAAAATTACAATTAAAGAATTGAATATAATATATATCAATGTCATTTTAAATACTAACATCACAAGTTATTACTACCAGCAACAGCAATGACTTCCTCTTTCATTATTTCATCCTTTCCAAATCTCTCTCCCTTGTTCTCAGCTATTGACACTTAGTTCATATCTTTAGTTTCAACCCTTGAGGAAGTTCAAAGAAAAGACGAGACATTCATAAAGAATCGATTCTAAACTACAATGATAAAAAATGGCAGGCGTCCAATTTTCTTTTCATTCATGAAACCTAGCCTAAATTCTAAATGAAATTGGGATTGTTTACCTAAAAAAAGATTTATGTTGGAGCTCTGTCTTATTAAAAATATCAAATTGGGTCATTCATACTTCCCAGAAAGTAAGTTCATTTCGAGATATCAAATATTCAATCCAAATAGAGAACTAATTAAGAGTAGCAAACGAACAATGATTAAGTCAACATGAACATAACTCAATAGTTAAGCTATCTATTTTATTTTCTTTGAAGTTGGAGGTTAAAATCTCCACCTCCGCTAATTAAGCTTTTTCAAGAAATAAAGTAAGATAAAAATCTGTTGTGATGTAAACACCTCAAAGGACAGAGATATAGGAATACGAAATGCAACCAAATATAGTAGACCTTTTGTCCTGCGTGTGCCATAGAAACATCATTTGTTCGCGCTGAACAAAATGGGTGGCAACTGTCAAGAGAGTCTCTCCCCACACCCCACAATTCAGCCAACTTTCGGGCCTGCAAAAACCTGATGTGAAAGACATGTTAATCACAAATTACATGAGCAAGCAAACTATATTGCTTATTTGTATTTAACGAGTACCAATAAGAAAAAATTTGAGTCGAGCTACTGAAATTAAGATACAATAACATATTGTAAATAGGGTTATGGCTAAACTGGAATAATCAGATCTACATGCACAACCTATGCTCTAAAAAGGCATGGTCCAAAAATGAAATAGTAGTAATACAATATTAACTATTCTAAAAAAGATTGGAGTACATCTATCTCTATAGTTACAAAAATTGACTTGATAGTCACAAAGAATGTAAAATTCATTAAATTCTATTTGCTGGAACGATCATGTAGTTGAGTATATTTGGACATGGCATATCCATATCTGCACAAGAGTCCATCCGCTTCAGTAAAGAATTCCTCCTCCTCACTTCAGCATCGAATATCAAGCAGTTGAAATCTAGTGATCTGATGTTAACACTGCAAAATAAGGAAATGAATGCCAAATTAGAACAATTATAAAACGACATTACACGAAATAGAGTATAGTGAAAAACTCTCTATTATATTGACATAAGCAACGTTACACATTAGTCATCAAGAAAGATGTTTTAATCGATTGATTTTAACAATCAACATTAGAAATTTAGAGCTCGTGTGGTCTACAGAAAGAAGAACGGCATGGCCATTCTTTCAAGAGGATATGGGAGAAATAAAGAGATATTGGTTGTATTCTGAAATGAGAAATCAATATTCCTATAACAATATAATGAATATTAGAAAGGTACAACTTAGCAAAGAATTCTGTTCTGTGAAAGAAATCCTATCCACTGCTTTCAGGGCAGATGTCAAGAAAAATGCTCCTATAAGAATTTAAATGTAAGAAGCAAGATAATGGTGGCAAGATCTTTATAAACTTAAGTAAATATGGAAGCATTAATTCGTGATAATCTAAAATGTTATCCATGCTTTTGTTTGTTGCTGTAGACAGATGTTCAGGCAGTAACAGATCGAGTAATACAGAAAGCAGGTTGCATAAATACATGCAAAGCAGGCATTTTAGAATCAACGGATCACCAGAGACAACAATTGGATTTTCACACTTGCGCAACCAATTGCCTTTAGGCTGACTGGGTTCCTTCATTATTCGTACCCCACTCTTCATCAGCCTCGTTACCATTAACAAGAACAGCACCATCGGTTGAATCAGCATCCACCACAACAGCCTCCTCTTGGCTATCTTCTCCATTTTGGTGCTCTGCAGTCTCTTCATCTCCATTCTGATCAAGAACCACCACAACTCAGATAAACTAAGCTCTAAACCTCCATCCGAATTCATGAAAGAAATAAAAAAGCCTATCATGAATGTCAAGTTCCACCGCTTGAATATATAAGATTCTATCCAAAATGGGACAACATGGCGCAGCTTCATAACTCAACCATTCATATGTCATAGTGAGAGGATTTAATTCCCATAAGCAAGTAATTGAGTAAGAAATAGCAACCACGAGTAGTAGAGAGAAGTATTTCTCCGGCATATAATTTAGTCTTTAAGAAAGAAATAAACACAACAGAGAACACAAGAGCTCTGCCTTCTCGCCTACCAGAAGCACTTTAGAAAATGAGAATCTAACTATCTACCACAGTTCCCACACCCTACTGAATCTTCTCCCTAAAGCCATGTACAATTAAAATATCTTCCACCAACTCAAGCCTATTAAATAAGCAAGAACCAGTAACAAACCTTTTACCTTTGAAGTTATATGAAATTTGAATACTGCACATACCTCAAGATTTGAATCTCCATTTTCAAGAAGCTCCTCTTCATCCACATGCATATTCCTAAAAGCCTCCACAAGAGTTGTATGTGATCTGTCAGCTTGATTAGCATACTCCGCCGCTGGAGGATAAACACACCTAATAAAATTCAAGGAAAGAATAAATGCTTGTTCTGTAATCAGCCAGTACCTTATTGAAACGACAATGGATCAATCCTTGGAACAGTACGATTGAACAATCATACAAATGCAATAACTACAATGAATCAACATGAAGAGGGGCTAATGATACAAACAAGAGAGGTTGGTACAACAATGGATCAATCCTTGGAACAGTAGAATTATCAGGGGACTTGTGGAAAGCTGAGGTTAGAGAAGCTAAAATAGAAGCACATGCACATACAACTACAACAAGCAAAGTACACATGAACTTAGATAAATGTTTCTACTAGACATAATCAGAGAATGTGTATATTCCTTCTTAAGTTGCAGAGATAGAAAAAAATAGAAATGGCAATTCTACTTTTTAGTATAATTGATTTTTCAGCCTCCTTTGACAGCGGAGGCAATTTTTGCTTTCACATAACTCTAGTAATAAGTAAAGGAAGATCGTGTACAGCATATACATTAATTTTTCTACAAAGATCTCTGCTCATCATTCATCAAATTGATACACAAGAGTACCTGGTCTCTGAAAATTTAGATTCAACAGAAACAGCAAGTTGCCAATCATCAAACAGATTAGGATACTCTTCAGGATCCGCTAGTGAATCAGCTGCTTTTGGATTGACCTAACATATTTTCAAAATTAAATGAAAAATTAGTAGGTCAATGGCGTCTTTGATCAACATGTGAATAAGCATGACATGTACAACTAATAAAACACTCAGTTGTTATCTAATGACATGAAAGCCAGTCGATGCCAAAAATGTGCATGTCACATACACCATCCTATCATAACTGCAAAGAAAAACGTGCATATAAATTTACTGAAGCATGAGATCTGAAGGCCTTCAGTTCATACTGCTCATTTCTTATCGTAAATTACTTAATAAAACCCTTGAATAAAACAGGTTAGATTATATATTACATCTAACCTAAATATTTAATGAAACCCTTCATACAGGAAGCCTATTGATTGACGTGCATCACATCTAAATATAAAGGTAATAGTGATGAAACAGAGTAACAATGGAAAGCAATAAGTAATCGCATGCCTTTTTGAATGAAATGTAGGATTCTTTTCCTTTTTTTGTTGTCTGGTTTGAGGGTTTCGATGATGAGGGGCAACCCTCAAATCACGTGATTTTGAAATTCGATGGTTTCTTAAGTACCTCTCATGCCAATGATCTTAAAAGCCGGTTGGAACTTTTGTTTCCTCTTCAAGATTTCCAATAAAAGCTAGTTTTACTGCTAAATGGTAAATGCATTTACTCCTTTTCCTTGAGGTTGGAATTTTAAATCCCCACATTTTTTGTACTGACAAAAGATTCCCAATAAAAGAGATGAAGAATTCATTTGGTAATGCGTGGATAATGGAGAGAAAGCCACGTTTTATGCCGGGAGAGAAGTCTCTTTGTCTATTAAAAAAAGAAGGAGCTTGGCTTGGGAAACTCGAGGAAAGATGTACTATATGGCCCTTATTATAGGTTAACACGGAGCACACCAAGAAGGCCAAAGAATTATATCAACCAAATGTTAGAGAGTGCTAGAAGCTGGTGGAGGTATTATTAAGGATCACATTGGGTAAGGGAGAGTAGAACAACTATTGAAAGATCTATGGGTGGGTAAAACTGCGTTCAACTCCCTTTCCTTACTTAAGCCGGTGGGACATTCTAAAAGCATTTTCACAACATGTTGTCATAGGAGCAAAAGGAATATGAACCTATTGTTTAGAAGAGACTTTTCTAAGTTAGAGATTCAAAATGAGTCGATCTCGCAAACATTCTTCATTATATTTCACCAACTCAGCAAATATACAAGATGAAGTGGGCTCACAGAGTTTGGGTGCTTTCATATGCACGTCTTTGTTGAATTAGCTGTTTAACTCCAATGTCATTTTGGATAAGTGCTCCCACTAAGCCAATTTGAATGTCATACATGCTCAAGAAAATAAGGTTATTTAATTCATCTTCGGCTCTTTGTGGTTCAAATATAGAAGAATTAATGCAGATCAAAACATGCCTTAATTGATAGGACAGTATATTTTTGGATTACGATTACTATGTTTAATAACACTTTAATATATGCAACAATGATACAAGTTTTGTATAATTTTTATTGGATGCCTTAATTGAAATTCAGCTCTCTAATATATGTAACAATGATATAACTTTAGTAGAAGGAATATTCAACGTCCACATGTCATAAGAACTAATTATTACCTTATTCAGGTCCTTTCTCCAGATAGCAATTATCTCAGAGACTTTACTTGGAAGATAAGATCGTGCCATTAATGCAGCCTCAGGTATCCGATTACTACAAAAAGAAGATGTAAGCATCTATATCAAAATCCAACAGATTCAGAAACAAAGAGAAAATTTACCTTTCCACCAACAGCTGGAGGCAGTCTTCCAATTTACCCAATGTAAATAAACAAAGGAAAGCAACATTATTCTTTCCTTGCTCTTTAGCGAGGGAAGCAAGCTTCGATATTCCTTCAGCATCACCTAAAGAAGAATATAGCAGTAACAGACCACTCAGGTCCATGGCAAATTTTAGACATTCCTCTGCCATTTCCAGCTGCAATAACATGACTCAACAGAGATGGAGATCAGAGAATTGTTAAATAAATACTGTATATGGTACAACAGCAGAGAATGCAATATGAAACACCTTTCCATTGGACATGGCCAATTCTCCAAGCTGCTTCCATTTCGATTCGCTATGTACGGCTGTCGCAATTTCCTGCAAACGTGATCAATTAAACATCGTTTTGGATCTCAATTGAACTACTGTAAAGCACCCTGTGCCCAAAGAGACAAGGAGAAGAAAATAAAGGAAACTAAACAATGTTCTAAACAAGCTCCTTACAGCACCATACGTCTGTTTAGCACCAAGAAGAGTGGAGCATACCTTTGCAACATCTAATCTACCAAGCTGTATCGCTAACTCAAATCTATAATCAGGATCTGTTGCTACCTCCAGTGCCTCTTCTATCATACCTCGAGATTCTAAAAAGCGAGCCACACTGGTAGACAACAAAAACTAAGAAATATATCAATATTTGTTTCCTTCTTGAAAGGAAACACCTTTCATTAACGAAAGGAAGGGATGCAAAAGAGACAAGATATTCTCAAAAGAAGCCAAGAAGTTTACACAAAAACACTCCAATTGGCACGTTACAAAAAAAAATTGGAAATCTGAGGAAAAAATATGTCGATACTCAAATTTCCCAATCAAGGAAGACGTCTCTTTTATCCAATACTGCATTTCTTGTCCAGGAAAGAGAGAGCGAGAAAGGAACTTCATGAATGTCAAGGCATGTATTTGCAATTGAGGAAAACAAAAAATTGGAATTTTCTAGTGTCAAAGCCATAGAGTGAAAACAAGATCTGATGAATAAGTTTTACAAATCCTAATGATAAATAGAAGATACAGAAAATATAACATACAATTTCTGCTAGCAACAATAGAGATGCTAAAAGTACCATTTTTAAGATAAGGGGTCGGGTTTCAGAAAATATCATAGTTCAAATTTAAAGCATATTTTAAAATTGAGGCTTAGTAGCTACCTATTATGATGCTCCTTTGGGATTGAAGGTAAAATTTCATTGGCTCTTTCCAGATCTCCACGCATTACAAGTGTCTTGTATTCAATCAAGCTAAGAAGTAATGTGTATCCTATGACACTGCAACGACAAACAAATCATCACATCATTACATCAGATTAGTTGGTACCAATTATCAGTTCCAAGTATAAAATACCATCTGCTTACTTGAATTCTTTGTCAATTAAATACACACGACTATGACTGGCAAGATATCCAAGCAGATACATAGGCCGATCCAGATGAAACATTGTAGTAACCTGAAAAGAAATCATACATCAGGGTGGCCAGAACCAATGCTTTTTTTCTCTTTTTATTCCGTTGAAGGAAAGTATATTGTTGTGAATCTAAAGAAGCGCTGCATCATGAAATATTTTCATACATATTAGAATGGAAATCATAATTACCTCACCACCAACACAGTAGTTTAGCCTCCAAGAGGAATTATTATAAATGAAACAGTCCCCAACCCATAAGCCAGTCCTAACACGTTCACTTGTTTCATGCAGAAGCTCGAAAGCATCTTCAACACCTTGTTCATCAACTGATCTCCCACTATCAAGATAAGAGGAAACAACATCGCGCTGCATCATGGAAATATACTTATTAGATAAAATCTTTCTAACACTATGCGAGACAAACTGTAGTCGTACTGAAGATGACTTGAGAAGCATCCACCAGAGAGCATCTCACTAAATGCAACAATTGCATAGGAAGGCCTAAATGAATGGAAGCTTACATTGTACTTCAGGATATAAAATGCTGAATCACTGGCAATTGCCACTAAGTCACCACTATCAGCCCAATAGAGATTCTGACATTTTGAAACAATAATAGAAAATACAATATATTAGCAAAAGGTAAGGGGAAATTATACATAGTGCACGTGTGTCTGTGGAGGGTAGGTGCCCAAGAGAGCTTCTTGAAGAATATCTGCACTCACTTTCACATTTACATCAATTCGTCGAATTAACCGGCATTCGGCCCAGTCATAAAAGCAAATAAAATCATTTGAGCACATTGCTAAAAGAGTTCCTCCATAAATATGCTCTGCAGAAAATGTAGGTCGGATGCTCTTCTTTTCCTGAAAGAACTTATTTCCATCAACTCCAGACACTCGACCAATATCTTGAAGTGGCATATTGCTTACAATATTTGGCACTCGAACTCAAGAAAATTAAAGACCAATAAAACACCTACAGGACGTTTGACTCAAGGTCTTAAGAAGCCTAGATTAATGAAGCCTAGGGTTGAGAAAGTCAGAGTTTATATCATATATGTTTAGATTGTACAGAGAAATATGTGATAGAAATCTCGGTTTGTATAACCTATACTAGGTTGATAAGTGTATGATTTGTAAAATATATTATACAGGATAAAAAGGTGAACTTCAAAATTTAAGTTTTTTATTTATATAGATTGTGGAATTATTAGTTTTTTTTAAAAAAAGAACCCACCCAGCCCATGCCCTAAACACCGGGTAGTGCTTGGAACTTGAACCTCAACTAAAATATACAATTAAATACTCATAAAATAAAAAAAATAAGTACCCATTAGTTCATCAAAAATCTGTTATTCAGAGAAGTTAGAATATCTCAAAATCTAGACAGAATACTTTTCATATGGTTTCCTCTCAACCAACCACTTGAACACGCACAATGCATTGTATTTGTTACATTTTTCCATTGATATCAAATACTGCATAAAGAGACGTTCCAAACATACCATGTGATTCCAAGATTTCTCAACTTGAATATTTATTAAAATGAATACAGACCTGAAAATTTTTAGTGAAAATCTTTATCTTTGATGTACTCTCTCGAGCAGCATATTCTCCATCAGATGACCAAACAATTTCCAATGCTGAACCAAATGACCTATTCCTCCATGCCAAAGCTGTATAGATAATGTATTCGCCATCTCCACATACAACAACAAACCTTCCATTGGGATTGTGCTTTAAGCTCTGAAGGAAATTGTGAGAGCAAACAAATAGAGCATGAAAACGAGAACATTCAACAAAACGAAAGTATCTACAATTGTGCTATAAGAAGATGACGTGTGCAATGGATCACAAAAATAAATCCAAACAACAAGAACGCCAGAATACTATTGGTTGATATTAGTCATTTAGTATGTTGTCCAAGCATAGAACAAACATTACAAACATTTTTAGTAATAGATACCATGAGTTTCATGAAAAGGTAAACATAATTGGATATGCTTCCAAAGTTGCATTGCTATGACAATGAGGTGTAAACTGGGACCTTATGACAAGAAACACGTGCAATTTAGAAGATGGGAAATTGTATAATTAAAAAATCATATATGCACAATTACTTACTTGAGGATAAAGATCACAGCTTCCCAATTCCTTGACAGCCAAAGGTAACCTCTCCCCATCAGTAACCTAGAAAAGATAAAAAAATAAATAAACGAGCAATTGTCATAAAGCAGGATATAAAGAAATATGCTATCAAGTTCAAACCTCATAGTCTGCCCCTACACTCTTAATGTTCACTGTTTGAATTTCATTGTGCTTAGCCCAAATAATTTTACCAGTATTATCCATGCTAGCTACGGGTACCTCCCGGCCAAGTTTTACCATGATCGTTCCTTCATCATAACCAATCACAACCCTGTAGGAGAAAGGATGCATCAATTCTAACAATAAACATATAAAATATCTCAAGCTGGTTTTTAAGGATATAAAATATTTTAAAATGAACTTATAAGCTTAACACTCTGTCCACTATTCTGCATTCTCACTTTTCATCTTTAATATATTAGAGAGAATGGTGGAGTCATTTTTTATTCAATTTGTCCACTCCCTAACAAAAAGTTCAAATATGTTCGCAATTATTTACACATCATTTAGTAACTTCACGCTTAATTC
>JAOANK020000006.1:5612050-5624223 GCA_026257165.2 Telfairia occidentalis
TAATTCATATTCATTGATTTAATAATAGTAAAATTACCACATTTATTCAGGCAAAAAGTTATATACAAACTTCTTTAACTGCTAAATAAAATATTTGAACATTTTTATCTTTATTGAAATAATGATATTAATAATGTTAGTATCAAAATACTTTTCTTATATGAGTGCATTTATGAATAAGTTCTTATATTAAATATTGAACAATATATATTTGACAATTTACATTCATTGTCGGTGTTTAAATTTAGTTGAATAATTAAAATAAGCAATTTAATAACATATGTCTAAAACATGAAAAATAATTATTATCAATTTAAACTCTATGTTACCTTTTTCAGAAATTCTTAGCTATTAATATTTAATCAAATCCATCTAGAACTTATTTTGTTTCAGAATAAAGTTAAACTACAAACTTTCATGTGAAATGTGATACTAAACTAGCATTTCAATTGGGGAGATGGGGTTGTTAAAAATTAGAAATTTATCAAGTAAAAAGCGGAATTGAAAGATTAAATAAGACTCAGAATTTCAAATACCAACCATCCCATGGGATAAGAGAAAAGTAAAAGGAAAAACCATGTTTATAAAGAAAGAAAAATTAACAACCATATAACTGACTTACCGTCGGGAACCCTTAATATATCCAATAGCCCAAACTCGCTCAAGGCCATAATTCAATGTGTTCTCAAGCCTGAGATTTAAGAAAATGGATCAAAACAAATCTCACAGGAAAGAACCATGCAAAAACATATAATTCAAATGAAATGGGTGACAAGATAGTTATGATCAATAAATCAAGGGAACCTCAATCATGATTCATGACACTATTCTCAAATACATGTCAAAACAAATTTCAATAATTATCCAACTTATAGTTTTGATTCTTTTGAATATCACTGAACTAAGAGCTGCAACCGTTTGTATAAGTTTAAATGTCTTAAATGTGTCAACAAAATCCAGAAAGAATATTTGCAAATTATGAATTTAGCATCCATCCACGCCATCATTTCTCACTACCAAATTAATTTTTCACGCTTAGTCAAGTTAGCAAAATTTAGAATCGTGCTGACAAATAAATACATGGAATCCCAGAAGCAAAACATATAAATCTAGATGTCATGAAATTCAACAATAAAAATTACCTATAAGTGGTTGCATGCCATATACGAACAGTACCATCCTCAGAACCTGTTATAATAATAGGAAGTTCTGGATGGAAACAAACAGCAGACACATTGTGTGTATGACCTTCAAGTGTTTGAACGCAACTTTTGGTTTGATAGTCCCACACCTATTTAGATATGATTTAATGAAATATCTTCCATTTGGATCAAGTGAAACATAGGTTACGAATTAAAATAATAGAGACCTTAGCAGTGTGATCATCAGAACCAGTAATTAGATAGGGTTTGTCACCACCAGTAAAGTAATCGACACAATTTACTCCCTTCTGATGGGCATCCAATGTAAAATTAGGGTCAGGAGAGCCAAGATTCCAAATCTGCCACGAAAATTTTATCAAATTTTATTCAGCATCATCATACAGATTAGGAACAGATAGGGAGTTTAACCAACAGAAAATTCTCAATATTACCTTAATAGTACGGTCAAGAGAAGCACTTGCGAAGGTGTTAGTGTCCTTAGGATTAAATGTTACTTGCATTACATAGTGAGAATGTCCCTCAAAAATTTGAGTGCACACCCAACCCTTCTCCCAATCCCAAAGCTTTATGAGCATATCATCAGACGATGATAGAACATATGGAAGTGTTGGATGAACTGCAACACACCTAATGTAATCTGTATGAGCCTCAAAGACTTTTATCTTATCCATTGTATTATAATTGTAGACACGAATGAACATGTCATCAGCTCCAGCAACAACCCATTGCTTCCGCACAATAAACTTGGCTGACCTAACTGCCAACACAGTGAACACACAACAAACGCTTCATAGCATATTCTTCCATCCCCTCATCTCTACCTCTCTATATTCACTTTACTGCTTACCTGGTAACTCAGTGACCTCAAAAGACTTGACCATGATCTGCACAAGTTCCCAGACGATTCATTTAACTTTTAAAAGAGTTGACAAAATTAGACAAAGAAATTATTTAAAGAATCCATAGATGGTGGGTGGGGGTCCAAATCATAGTTCACAAGTCAATCTTATAACCCATAAAAGTACTATAAACTCAAGAAAAAAGGAAAACTGATAATAATTTGAGAAAACACCATAAAAATCAGCATTCCTTTTTTTTTATAACCCAGTATCGGGGCCCCAAGTCCAACCCCACTAACCTGAGGGCACTTGTGCTTGCCCCAAGGTTCGAACACGCAATCCCTAAATAGGTATTACCCCAAGAGCGCATGCTTTCGCCAATGGAGCCGCCCCTTGAGGGCATGTCAACATTACACTTATAATGCCTCTAGTAGGAATGTAGGATCTCTTCTCTTCTATTCTACCAGATGAAGTATATGATTAATGATTTCTTAGTTTATATTCCTTTAACCTCAAAAATAAAGTTTTGGTTTCTTCTCCAAATCAAAAAGAGAAGACTTGAAAAACCAGAAAGAATCAAATGTCAAACCTTTGGTTTTACAAGTTCCATTAACTGTGACAATTATCTTAGTCATGAAAGCATGTCAGACCTTAACTTGGAGAAGCTTTTGAGGTAGATCATAGAATCGTCATGGAACTAATGTAACAAACTTCAGGAATACATGAACTCATTGAAACATTTTTTAAAACATTTTTGAAGTACTTCCAATAAATAAAAAAAACATTAAAAAGCATCCATGTGCTCATCAATGATAACATATATCCATACCTGAGACTGATAGTTCCAGATGCATACAGTTCCTGAATACAAACTCGCCAGAATCCTGCAGTAAGGTGTCTGTCAGAACTTTCAAGTTTTCTTCAACTACTTTGCAGTGAAAAATATAATATAATCACAGTTTGGAAAATGATCAACTGAGGACTCTTGCATGACGGAAACCATTAACATCAAGCATAATTTCAACTGGATCATACATGGCCTAAGATGTAGCATTGCCAAGCCACGTATTACTATGCACCTATGACCATCCAGCTTGCTTATAAAGAGCCGAGAAAACTCTAGTGCTATAGAACGAGATGGAAATGAAAAACAGTCCAACGTACCATGGTTCCGTTGGATGCAAATCCACGGATTTTACTCGTTCCGATCTCTGGGCGAGTTTCCTCTGAACCAAATAATATGAAGACATTTTAAAACACAGAACAAGAATATAAAATAATCAAAATCAAACACAATATATCCATTCCATTTAGCAGGTAGAAGAATCCGAATACCTTGATTTCAAGTCTGAGAGGCTGCGAATACACGAGCAACCGAAAAAAAAAAAGGTAATCAGTAGCAGAAATAATGAATCCAAGTCATGGACAAAAACAAAAGAAATATCAGCAGGAGCGGCGAAATGCATTGATATATGAACTGCCATGAACCAAACATTAGAATGCCAGATCCTAACATCCTTCTTCTCTCAGGAAAGCAGAGAGAGATAGAAAGAGAGAAAGGGGGAGCTATTCCGTAACTATGTCTCAAACAAACAAAAGGCAGGACCAATTCAAGCTCCCACACTCGAATTTTCAAATAGAAGAATCTAAGAATTCGGAAAACCAATGCCAATGTCCACAGAACCGAGCAAAAACAGAGCAATTGTGATCAAATCGTAGTAGATTTCAACCAGATCTAAGCTATAATTGAATTCAGATGAGCTCAGAGAAATGGAAGGAAAATTTCAACTCACCATATTGAGAAAATGAGAGCTAAGGAAGTGAGATCTTGATCCTTGAACCCAAGCGATCCAGGTGATCGCAGCTTGAAGAAGAGAGATGGAGAGAGAGGTTTCAGTGTTGAACCATCGAAGTCTGTCGTGTTAATATGAGAAGAGAGCGACGAGCGAGAGCAGATCGAACCTTAGCAGTTACGTCATAAATTTACGACGCTGCCATTCGCGGCGGAATGTTTCACTGCAGCCGATAATACAATAAACACAAAAAGTTTTGACCGAAGTTATGATCAGATCGAAATCCACGGTGACGATCGCTGGAGAGGATGGGTTCCATCGTCAGAGTTTCCGTTCCTCGTTGGCCACGCTGGCTTCTCTGGCACTCGGGCCCACGTGCCAAATCCGAAAGGGCTAAAAGTTATATATATTTTTTGAAAATTGAATATTGCTTTCTAAATTAAAATAGTTAATGAAGTTTAAATCATTATTTTTTTAAATATTTTATTTTGAAATCTTATAGCACATTCCTCTATCTTAACAATAACAAATTTGGATTTTTTAAATTATAGCTTGGGATGAAATTTGCTATCAAAAGTTTGATATTTTTTATGTTTCATTGTATGGTTGAATAATAAATTTTGGAAAATTCAAAGACGACATGTGTGGTCTTGGTAGCTGTCCCACCAATTGGCATAACCAAATTAAAATTAGAGGTCCAAGACCAAATGATAATTTGGCTCGAAAGCACAAATTAGTCTAAAATAAATTAGGTAGAGGCTCGATAAATGCAAACCATTAAATAGTTAGGTCGAAAGCACTCAAATCTATTTTGGAAAAATTAGACCAAAGAAAGAATCGAGCTCAAAATTCAAATAAACCCAAGTCCAAAGAATGAGCCAAAATTCAATAAAGCCCAAACCTACATAGAGCCTATGAAAGCTCGACAAATGGAGGTGTAACCGTCTCATTTGGGAGGTTAGAGAATTTACTTCCAGAAGATTGAAGACTCTCTGAAAACTAGTCTTAAGATTAAAATATTAAAATATTATTATCATTGATGAATTATTATTCTGCTTATCTTTAATTATAAGTTTAGTCCTCAAACTTTAAGATTTGTGTCAAATAGATCTATAAATAACTCTAAAAATTATCAAATACACCTAATCTTTCAATTTTATGTTTAAGAGGTCATTAAATTTAAAAAAGTGTTTAATATGTGATTAAAATTTTAATTTTGTGTCCGATAGATAGATCTTTGCGTTATCAATTGTTCATGTAAGCTTTCAACATTTAAAAAAAAAAAAATCACAAACTCATCGAACAGAAAATTGAAAGATTGAAGTCTTATTAGATACAAAATTCAATTTTATGTCTAATAGACCGATAAATTTGAAAAAAAAAAATCAATATTAAGAATACCTACTACATACAAAATTAAAAGTTCAAAGACTTATTGAATACTTTTAAAGTTAGAGACCTATTTGACACAAATCAAAAACTTAAAAACTAACCTTCAACCTTAGTTATATTTTGAATATTTTCATATACGAATCATAGATTCATCTTACTGTCTATTGGTAATTTTATAAATCACCGATTAACCTTAATGAATGTTAGAATATTTTCTAGTAATACAATATATATAATTTTTTTCAAAATTGAATATCAAACTTGGGCCTAAGGATTTCTTCAAAAAAAAAAACCTTGGGCCTAACGATGTGACTTTAGGGCTCAGCCGACAGGCCCTTTCGTGGCCTCTATCAAGAAAGGCTTTTGAGCAACCCATTTAATAATGGGCCAAGTTGTTAAGCCTACTCAAACAAGACAACCAAATTCTTTACTCTTCTAAACGTCCTTAGCTGAGCTGTTTTTTTTAGTCGATGTGGGATAGGATTCAAACCTCTGACGTTTTGGTCGATAATATATGTTTTAACCAATTGAGCTATGCTCAGTTTGTCTCATCAACATTTAATTTTAGTGTACATTAAATTGAGAAGTACAATGTGGTTGTGTATATTTTGAGATGTAGAAGAGAGAAATTAAAAATTATGGTTTCACTATCTATCTAAGGATTTAGAAGGAAACAACCACAATGTGACGACTCCATTAAATAATTTTCTCTGGAGGAGATCTATTAAGATGATGACGGGGTAAGAAAAGTTTAATCATTTTAGAGTGATGCACATGTCATGTAAACATAAGAATGAGAGTTCAAGAGGTTCAATGATATTGGACGAGGTTCTCCACGACGTGATACTTTATACGAAGCTACGTCGTTAGTCACTAATAAGACATTGTCACCTATCGACTGATATGAAAGTTTTGGAACAATGTTTCATGACAATATCACGTTTCTCAACTAATATGATCGATAATGTCACGTATGTCCCTTAGAAAGGCAAATATAACAGCCTGTCTAAAGCAAATAAAAATAAAAGTTACTATAATTGAGTATTTTGTATTTATATTCCAAAAAGTTAAGAAAAGTAGGATTTCTTAAGGAATTATGGCATAATTCTACTAGCCAACATGTTCTCTGACTTTGAAAATATTAACCATTGAACTCTTACACCACTGAGAATCAATGGAGATGAAGGCATATTCCATAGAATAAACCATAGATTCTTTCTATAAGCTCATTGTTTTTGTTAATCAAATGATGAAGTCTCTTTTAAATTTATAGGGTAATTGATTAACCCTAATTATTCATTAATAATATTTGAAAGGAAAGGATTGGCTTTCAAGCAAACATTATAGCTAATGAAATCAAAACCATTCTTTTTGCCTCTTAATAATTTAAAGGAAGGAGTTTGGTTATAGGAAAATGGCTCTTTAGTCATCAAGGAGATCGAAGAGGTTAGAATTTAGTGCGTTGGATATGCTTGAGATGTAAATTAGGGTACATTATTCTCAAGTGTTTGAAACTCATTCTTATGCATCCCAAAAATATAGGTTTTCTGAATTCTAATAACCTTATTTCGTGATGCAAATCAAGGAGATCAAAGAGGTGAGAATTAATTTGGAAGGAAAAGTAGAGATGTCAGAGTCTTTTAAAAGTATTTTTTGAATCGCCATAACCTAAACACTTCATGTAAAGAAACAAATCAGAAATGACTATGGAAAGAAAGTTGTTAAATCACAAATGTCGTTATATCAGTATTTTACTCCATTTGACTTAAAAACAATCAATGACAAATCAAACACGAGTCCACGACAATAAATTGAAAGGTTCATACTCAAAACCGACAATGGAGGGGCAAGAAACGAGTCCACAGGTGATTGATCACGAAACGACAATCTCAAACGCGCACAAAAGAAATATTTTTTTATTATGTAATCGTGAAGAGAAAACGTCAAATATCTACCCATTAAATGTTCCATCATCATAAACAAAATGAGACAACAACTCTCATTTCTTCCCCACATATGAAGGTGGAAAATGAAGGAAAGAGTGTGGGAATTGACCTCTAAGAAAAGTGGATTATAAATATATAACCATTAGAAGGTTAGGTTTAAAGGGAAGTGAAAAGAGCGCCTAAATTTCAATTAAATCATCATGACTTGGGATTTATTTTAATTAAAAGAGATCAAAAACGGTATATACCGGAATAAACCTTCCATTGGAAAAGCCACCTCATTTTTTCTAAGCCCATCCTCATTACCTTTGTCGTTTCACTTTTACTTTACTCTATGGGGTCGAATCTTGGTCAAAATCTAAAACCTTAAAAAACAAGAACAATAACAAAAAAAAAAAAAAAAAAACCATGGTTGAGTTTTATCGAATGGGACATTTCATTTCTTTTATTCGAGTGTTTTTTGTTGTACTAGCATTTAACACGTGATATGCACGTGATATATCTAATTTCTTTGATCGTACATTAATTTAAATGAACGAATAACTTATCTATTTATACTAAATAATTAAGGTAAAATACATTTTCGGTCCTTAAGTTTGAGAATAAGTTTCTATTTGATCCTAAAGTTTCAAAATCTAACAGTTTAGTCTATAATCTTTAGAAAATATATGATTCTAAAAGGTCAATGAAGTCAAAATTTCAGTTAAGAATGAAAGAAAAATTTTGTGGGAGTTTTGTTGTATTGAATGAATTTAGAAATTAAAAAATAAAAGATAAAAAAGTTGGACATGTTTTTTTTTTTATAATTATTTTATTTTATTAAAATTTTATTGTTCAATAAAATTTCAATTTTGTCACGTCATTTAAAATTAACATATCACCATGCCACTTAATCTCTCAAACTGTCACGTTAGCATTTCATGAGTGATAGTTTGACTTCAGGAACCTTTTAGAACTATTTTCTAAAGGTTGAAGACTAAACTGTTAAATTTTAAAATTTAGGAACCAAATAGAAACCTACCCTCAAACTTAAGAACCAAAAATGTATTTTACCCAAATAATTAAGTTTTGGTAAGAATTAAATTAAAGAGTTATATTTTAAGCTTACATAAGCTTTTAGAACAAAAATATTAACAATATCAATTATAAAATAGCATCAAAACTTCAACATTAGAAATTGATATATGTGTTTAAGACTATGATTTTCAACTATTTTCTTCATTTATTTCAATACTACTTTGTAATTCATACAACTTCATTAGTGTGATATGCTATTATGTTCCATCACACTATATCTAAAAACTTTAAAGAAATGGAAATTGAGGGAGGAACTTTGAATAGGCAAGAAAGAGAAAAACGTAGAGAGAGAAAAAGACGTAGAATTGAAAAAGGGAAAAGTAGAGATAGCTGAGAAAGAGAGAGGAATTTAGATGGATAGGAGAGTCGGAAAGAAAACTTGGAGAGATGGGAGAGTTATCAATAGGAGAGAGAAATGTAGAATTGAGAGAGGGGAGAGAGACGTGGGGAAAGAGAGAAAAATAATTTAAGTGAAGGGTACAATTTGGGTATTTTTAAAAAGGTGGGGGTTAATATTGTTCAAAAAATTTCTTCCACATCGGCACTTTTATATATATAGATAGATATAAGAAATTTTAAAGTTTTAATGTCATATCCAATTAACTTTTGAAATTCAGAATTGAATATCGTTTTTTTTTTTCATTGAATTTTAAGTATTTACAATTGGTTAGATTTGGATGTGTATATATATATATATATATATATATATATTCGATAGTCTATTGATTGTATTTTATACAATTTTCTAATTAATATTGAAAGAAAAAACTAATTTGATCACTTATTAAGGGACGATGTAATTAAAATTTTAAGAGGTATGATGTTACTTCATGAGTTAGGGTTTGTATAACTTTTGACTTAAATAGTGGAGTCTATATTTGGTATATGACTTTTTTTATTCCAAATTATGTATTTGTGAGTCCATCTCTATAAATGGATTCATGAAGCTTATTTTTATAACATATATTAACATTTACAAATCATAAACCTACAAATAAAATACATAAATTATACAAATCTAAACGTAGATTATAATCATCAAAGCTTCATAAATTCAACCTTATTAAAATCATAAGTCAAATATTCTTGACGGTCAAAATCGTCACGCTCAATTAATTAAGCATATATGAAAAACAAAGGTTTCCAAGAAGAAAAGAAAAAGTACACATAAGAAAAAGAACCCTTAGACAATCATAAACCTACAAACCAAAAATACTAAAATTAATTACACAAACTAAATACAGATTATAATCATCAAAGCTTTATAAATTCAAACTTATCAATACCACGAGTCAAATACTATTGAAGATCAAAATTGTCACACTCAATTAAGCATACGTGCAAAAAAAGAGTTTCTGAGAAGAAAAGAAAAGAACAGATAAGAAAAATGGACGTTAGATAATCATAAAGCATACAAACCAAATACAAAAATTACACAAACATAAACACAAATTATAATCATCAAAGCTCCATAAATTCAAATTTATTAAAACCATGGGCCAAATACTATTGCAAATCAAAACCGTCAAACGCTCAATTAAGCATATGTGCAAAAAATGAGTTTATGAGAAGATAAGAAAAGAATAGATAAGAAAAAGGAAGGTTAGATAATCATAAACCTACAAACCAAATATAGAAATTACATAAACCTAAATACATATTATAATTATCAGAGCTCTATAAATTAAAACTTATTAAAACCACGAGTCAAATACTATTAAAGATCAAAACTATCACGCTTAATTAAGCATACGTGCAAAAAAAATGAGTTTCCAAGAAAGAAAAGAAAAGAACATATAAGAAAAAGGAACGTTAGATATAATCATAAACCTACAAACAAAATATAAAAATTACGCAAACCTAAACATAAATTATAATCATCAAAGCTTCATAAATTCAAACTTATTAAAACCATGAGCCAAATACTATTGAAGATCAAAACCATCAGATGCTCAATTAAGCATATGTGCAAAAAATGAGTTTATGAGAAGATAAAGAAAATATCAGATAAAAAAAACGTTAGATAATCATATACCTACAAACCAAATATAGAAATTACACAAATCTAAACACAAATTATAATCATCAAAGCTTCATAAATTCAAACTTATTAAAACCACGAGCCAAATACTATTGAAGATCAAAATCGTCAGACACTCAATTAAACATATATGTGCAAAAATGAGTTTCTGAAAAGATAAGAAAAGAACAGATAAAAAAAGAAACCTTAGACAATCATAAACTTGCAAACTAAATACAGAAATTACACAAACTCAAACGCAGATTATAATCATTGAAGCTTCATAAATTCAAACTTATTAAAGCCACGAGCCAAATACTATTGAAGGTCAAAACAGTCACGTTCAATTAAGCATATGTGAAAAAAATAAGTTTCGGAGAAGAAAAAAAAAGAACAGATAAAAAAAAGAATCTTAAACGATCATAAACCTACAAACCAAATACAAAAATTACACAAACCTAAACACAGATTATAATCATCAAAGCTTCATAAATTCAAATTTATTAAGACCACAAACCAAATACTATTGAAGGTCAAAACCGTCACGCTCAATTAAGCATATGTGCAAAAAAAAAAAAAAGAGTTTCCAAGAAGAAAAGAAAAGAAATAAGAAAAAGGAATCTTAAATAATCATAAACCTACAAACCAAATACCAAAATTACACAAACCTAAACAAAGATCATAATCATCAAAGCTTCATATAAATTCAAACTTATTAAAACCACGAATCAAATACTATTGAAGGTCAAAATCGTCTGCTCAATAAAGCATATGTGCAAAAAAAAGAGTTTTCAAGAAAAACAAAAAGAAAAAGGAATCTTAAACAATCATATACCTACAAACCAAATACCAAAATTACACAAACCTAAACAAAGATCATAATCACCAAAGTTTCATAAATTCAAACTTATTAAAATCATCACGCTCAATTAAGCATATATGATAAAAAAAAAATGAGTTTCTGAGAAGAAAAGAAAAGAATAGATATACGAAAAAATTACAAACCTACAAACTAGATACAGAAGTTACACAAACCTAAATACAGATCATCAAACCTTCATAAATTCAAACTTATTAAAACCTCGAATCAAATACTATTGAAGATTAAACGCGGCAGGTTCAATCAAGCGTATGTGCACAAACAAAAAAGGAGTTTCCAAGAAGCAAAGAAAAGAAAAGAAAAAGAAGCGTTTGACGTTTGACATTTGTGTGTGGTGGTGTTGTGGATAAGTTTTGTCAAAGACGCAACGGCGCAGTAGAGAGAGTCGTACCATGTGCTGCGCCAACACAACAACACTCAGTTTTTTTTTTTTTTTTTTTTTTTGGGTCCATCAATCAAAATGATAAAGCACTTTGGAGGATAATATTGGCAAAAGGGAAGACATCAGAAAGCACTTAGAACTTTCAACTTCTTCACACTTTGTGAATATGAATGAATGAAGTCGCATTGCTAGAGGAGGATGCGTGTGGGAGCCCCCATCATTCCTTATTCTCAACGTGCTTTGCCGCTTCCTTCTTGGTTGCTTCTTTTCGCTCTAGTGCTTTTGCTTTAATCACTCCCCCACATTTTCCTGAAAACTTGGCATTTCCTTTTCTGGTCAACCCAAACACCAACCCTAACCCTAACCCTAATTCTAACTCTACTTTGGTTTAAATCACACTTGGGTTATTAAAATTTTTTGTTTTTGTCTTTGAATTTTTAAAATGTTTATTTTTAGTCATCTTTTTTTTTTAATTCAATAGCATGTGAGTGTATCGATTCAAAAACCTCCAGCCTTGTGATCCCTCAATTTGAACTATGCTTAAATTGGCTACTTTGATTATCTCTAAATTTTAAAACAAAGTCATTTTAGTTCTTGCTAATATTTTTATCGTCTGATATCTAGTATTCATCTACCCTATGTGCATTTCTGTTAATACAAAGTCACATTATTCATCTATTT
>JAOANK020000006.1:5624323-5650620 GCA_026257165.2 Telfairia occidentalis
CTGCGATGGTAGAACATGCTTTTATCCACTAAGTTATGCTCAGATTGGCTTTCAACTTTCAAAATATATACTTAGTTCTTCAACTTTAAAAAAAAAAAAACTATTTTAGTCCTTACTTTTATTTTGATTTTAACAATTTAATAATAATTTACCTTTATGTTGGAAATGTTTATCACAAACCTCACAAAATTCATACAAAGTTATCAAGTCCTAATATCTTAGATTCATTTTTCTAATTAAACCAACTTGATCCCCAACAAATAGATTAAGATAAAAGTAAAAACTGAAGAATTGCATTAAAATCTAAGAATTAAATAGTAAATTAGAATTGAACTTAAAAACAAAAAAGTAAATTAGAATAATAATTTAAAAAAAAAAAAAAAAGAAGAAGAAGAATGAACTATATGAATATACAAAGCATCAAATACATTAATTTAATTTCACTCACTATCATTTTTTTGAATCACACACAACGCTTGGGAAGTAAGTTCAGCCAATTAAAAAATATTCTATCAAATTCCAAAGCTATGGCTTCTCATTTTTTCAAAGCTTAATTTATAATCACATTCCAATTTTCTTTTTAATTTAATTAATGTAATTAGAGCATCCTAAATTTGTATAATTTCAATTCACTGAATCTTTCAAACATGGCTTCACTGACCCACTGGAGTATTTTTACATATTATAATGTGTAATGGGAAGTTGAAAAATTGCTATTATAATATGTTTATTAAGGTATGAAAAGTAATAAGAGAAAAATAAACAAATAATAAAATAATGTTTTAAAAAAAAAAAAGGCAACTTCCAACCATTAGTGAAAAGTGGAAGTATGGGGCATATTGGTGGAAAAACAAATTTTGGCATTTTACTCATTAGCCCTCCAATTAATATTTGGCAGGTTACTTGAGAGTGTAGTTAGGTTTTAATTATTTTTCTAAATTTTTCATTCCATAACAATTTTGTTTATGGTTATACTTTAAATATTATTATGTAAACTAAAATATTTTTGTTTTTTTTTAATAATTTTATGGTTGTTAATTAATTGATTCTTTTAATTTCTTTATTATATTCTAAACCAGCCATTTATTATCATAGATCTAAGATACCAAAAATTATAACCATATAAAGATGGAATATAATTGTTTTTTTAGTTCAAACGAGTGATCAGTTGAGTATTCAAACGTATGCAACTTTTATGAGACGTTAGTATAGGGACTAAAAAAACTTGTCCCTTCAATCACTCCAGAAGCGAACATTCACTTGAAATACCAAGGAAAAAGTTCATATAACACAACTAATTTGAACTACGTTGCCCCATGATGGCCGACTTCGAGATTTACTTTACATATATATTTTTTTTCGTTTGACAACACATGGACATAAAATTTTAACCTTCAACTTTTTGGTCGATAATATATGTCAGTCAAACCATGCTCAAGTTGGCCTCAACATTGAGATATGATGGATGTGTAGTGTCTTTTTTACTTCCATATCGACGATATTGGCAAAATATCGTTTTCTAATACAGCATTGCCAACATGTCGGCGCAATATAGTTTGATGTAGGCTAAAAGTATATTTTATTATAAATAAAGATTATGTGTGTAATTATTTTATTAAATAAGCATGTCGCACATGTATTTAGCTTTTAATCATTAATATATGTTAGTGATTTATATTTATTTTAAAATTTGAAAGAAAAATCACAATATTTTTAAAAGTATTTGCGATAACCTATGATTTTTTAAAAAATATCTGTCTATATTCAAATATGTGTTAGAGTTTGTTTTTTTGTTTTTTTTTAAAAGGGGAATAGTAGTGTAGATTTTTGGAGTGTGATTAAAATTGAAATTTACTATATTTGAAGGGGAAATGACGAAATTGTCCTCACACATGCAGAAAAAGCGAGCACCGAGTAACTACCATTTAGTGGTAGTGCACAGCATAACATAACCACCTCTCTTCTGATCCTTTTTCTTTTTTTCCGCTCTCTATAAATTGACGATCCTCTCTCCTTCTTTCTTCAAAGCGTTCAAAGAAAAAAAAAAATTCTTCTACTGTATACATCACTGGTTCTCAAAAAGAGAGGGAAAAAAAATTAAAATCCGGCATGGGAATCAATTCCAATCGAGTGGAGAGCTTGGAGTGTCGTGAAACGGTGTTGAGAATTCCGGCGGAGGCAATGTCGGCGCCACCGCAGACGGCGGAGGAGATTCACAAGGTCTGCTTGCCGCCGAAGCAGACTACAGTTCAGAAACTCAAGCACAAGCTGTCGGAGGTCTTCTTCCCCGATGACCCGTTTTACAAATTCAAGAACCAAACGTGGTTCAGAAAATTCCTTTTGGGCCTTCAATTCCTTTTCCCTGTTTTCCAGTGGGGCCCGGATTATAACCTCGCTCTTCTCAAGTCTGACATCGTTTCTGGTCTCACAATTGCAAGCCTGGCTATTCCACAGGTATGATTGAACAAGACGACGCAACATGCAATATGATTTTTCTATCTTCAATTTCCCTCATTATTTTTCATCATCTTCTGAAATTACCCTGGAATTGTCCTGATTCTACTGGTTTTTATTTATGGAATGTAGAATTTCATTTCATTTCATTTCAGTCGTTTTTGTTCTTGCTTTTTTTCAAACTTGGTCAAATTCGTCAATCCTCATTCTGGCTGTAATTTAAGGCAGTTTTTTGTTTTTTAGCATTCAGGAAAAGTGTTTTCCTCGAAACCACGCTTTTTCTTTGTCTTTTTATGTTACTCATTTTTTTCTTTTTCTGTTTCGAATTCTGTAGGGTATAAGTTATGCGAAACTTGCTAATTTGCCTCCAATTATCGGATTATGTAAGTATATTTTTCCCATTTTGCATCTCTTGTTTTAAATACTAAAGAAAATTGAACTCCATAAGTTAAATTTGATTTGTTAACTCCTTGTGTTTGTGGGGTTTTATTGCAGATTCAAGTTTTGTACCTCCACTGATATATTCTATCCTTGGGAGTTCTAGACATCTTGCCGTTGGCCCAGTTTCAATTGCCTCTTTGGTCATGGGATCGATGATCACTGAGGCAGTTTCTTACAACGAACAGCCAACTCTGTATCTTAAGTTAGCTTTCACTGCTACCTTCTTTGCTGGTGTATTCCAAGCATCTTTAGGTTTATTAAGGTATAAAACTAAGCACAGTCAAAAAGGAATGAAATATGAATGAATTCCCATTAATTTTCTCTGTTTCTGCGTGCCTTTCAATTCATTGGTTTTGGTTTTAAATTGTTGCAGGTTAGGCTTTGTGATTGATTTTCTGTCGAAGGCTACTTTAGTTGGCTTCATGGCTGGTGCAGCAGTCATTGTGTCATTGCAACAACTCAAAGGGTTGCTTGGAATCGTCCATTTCACCTCCAAAATGCAATTTATTCCTGTCATGTCTTCTGTTTTTCACCGAAAAGATGAGGTAAGTGCTTGCAGCATTATAGGGTGGGAAAAAAAGAAACGAAAAGAACAAGCAACCACATGAAACAGTTCACAATAAAGTCTTTTGATTATTTCAAATGCTTTATTTAAGAATATTAGAAAATTTCTTTATCAAAGATGCCTTTAATATAAACCAAAGCTAGTTCCTATGGTCATCCTAAGCATAATCTCCATCCCCACGTGCTGTTGAATTCAAAATAAAAAAAGTCGGTTCATGTAACAAAATTTGTTCTTAATATAGTAAGAATTTTGGTTATTATACCATAATTGAAGATATATTTCATGGGTTCAACGTTTTTACTGTAGATGTTCTGAGGTTGTAACTTAAAAAAAGAAAAAGAAAAGAAGAAGAGGTTACAACTGATGGGACCTCTATTTTGTCTTCTATAACTGATGGGGGCCAAGTAATCCTCTTATTTATTATATTTTCCTAACTTGGTGCCATTAATGTGCAGTGGTCCTGGCAAACAATTGTTTTAGGCTTCGCTTTTCTACTCTTTCTTCTGGGAACAAGGCACATAGTAAGTGGCCTTATGTTTTGCACAAATTATATTATTACTGTGATTTATGTTTTCACAATGTCTCTGTTCTAGCCTTGAGAGGTGAAATTAGTGGGGTGGGCCATGAGTGAAATTCAAGAAGTGGGGTCTCAAATAATTAAAAATAAATCATTTATAATAATTATAGCTCTTGTTCTAATTTTTTTTCTATCATACATGAATTGACACAGAGCATCAAGAAACCTAAGCTTTTCTGGATTTCAGCAGCTGCTCCACTGACATCAGTTATTTTGTCCACTCTTTTAGTCTTCCTTCTCAGAGCAAAGGTTCCTGGAATCTCAGTGGTATGAACTGATATTCTTAAACTTTAAAGTGGTACCCAGAAACTGTTACCATTTTCTCGAGAATTCAGAATAGTTTATTTTATAACCACTTATTAATTTTTTTTCTTCTTGGTGTTCTTAAATAGATTGGTCATTTGCCAAAGGGCGTCAATCCTCCATCTCTGAACATGCTGTACTTTACTGGTCCTCAATTGGCACTTGCCATTAAAACTGGCATTATAACTGGAATTCTCTCGCTCACTGTAAGTCTTTGTTTCAGAAAGATGTTAATAACAGATTTAAGACTTTTTTTTGCACTGACTTTGTTACTTTTCCATATCTGTATGGCTGAACGATCCTTTTCATTTCTGTTTCTATAAAATTTAGGAAGGAATTGCCGTAGGAAGGACGTTTGCTGGTTTGAAAAACTATCAAGTGGATGGGAATAAAGAAATGATGGCTATTGGTTTTATGAACATGGTTGGATCTTGTTCTTCATGCTATGTTACTACAGGTGTTTGTTTCCTTCCTACATTACCTCCTCTATGACGTTATTTGATGTTACAACTTTAGAAAAAGAAATTAAACTCTTTGGATTGATGTTTCAGGATCGTTTTCTCGGTCTGCTGTAAATTATAATGCCGGTGCACAAACAGCGGTCTCAAATGTAGTGATGTCTGCAACTGTGCTCATAACGTTGTTGTTTCTGATGCCACTGTTCCATTATACTCCAAATCTCATCCTAGCAGCCATCATTATAACAGCAGTAATTGGGCTAATTGATTATCAAGCGGCGATTAGGTTGTGGAAAGTTGACAAGCTCGATTTCGTAGCTTGTGTTTGTTCTTTCTTTGGCGTTCTTTTCATCTCGGTTCCATTGGGTCTTGCCATTGCAGTAAGCTTCTTCATAGCTAATGATATTACTTTATTGAACTGTAAGGTCATGTCATTGACACAATGGAATTTTCAGGTTGGAGTTTCTGTTTTCAAGATTCTTCTGCATGTCACCAGGCCAAACACCATGGTTTTGGGGAACATTTCTGGGACTCAAATATTCCAAAACCCTGACCGATACCGAGAAGCCTCAAGAGTGCCTTCATTTCTCATTCTTGCCATTGAATCTCCAATTTACTTTGCAAATTCAACATACCTACAAGAAAGGTGAGCTTGATGTAATATATATATATATAAAAATCTTCTGTCTATCTTGTGGATGAGTCTCATGAAGCAATCATCTTCTAAAAAGATAAATCTTTTCACCAATAACATGTTTGTCCTGTGCAGGATTCTAAGATGGGTTAGGGAAGAAGAAGAGCGGATAAAAGCGGATAACGACAGCCCACTGAAATGTATAATTCTAGACATGACAGGTATGTTAAGGGTAAACAATTTACTCCTAAGTTGCTAGAACATAAGCTTTATAGTGTTCACTCACACTTGTCATGTCATATGGTTTTCCCAGCTGTGACATCCATAGACACAAGCGGTATAGAAACAGTATGTGAACTTAGGAAGATGATGACGCAAAAATCACTGCAGGTATGAACCATGTGGATAAGAACTGCTTGTACAACAAAATATTTTCAAGGAAATTGTTTGCTAATTGATATTTCTGCATTTGTTTTGTTTAGTTTGTGCTTGCAAATCCTGGTGGGAACGTGATGGAAAAACTGTATAAGTCAAAGGCGTTGGAGCTGTTCGAGTTTAATGGTCTCTACCTCTCAGTTGGAGAAGCTGTGAAGGACATTTCTTCTTTATGGAAGAGGCAGCCATAACTTATATCTTCGAGCTATCCTCGAGGAGAGAGTCTGGAAGAGATAGATGATTAGTGAATAGTCAGCCTTTGAGGAGAGTTTTTCCTTTTCCTCTCAGGGTTAGGCAAACACATTCACCTCCTTTTGCAAGCAAACAGAGGCAATGAAATGTTTCGAATCTTTGTTTCTTTCTTGCTCTTTCCTTGACAATTAAGCTAACACCCGCCTACTTCTTCACTTTTCATTGTCTAAAACAAACAAGCAAATCTCAGTGTTCAATATCTGAAATATTTGGACAAAGAACTTCTGAGACTGCTTCTTCCATTATTACATTGTTTACAAGTTCTCTCAGGAAACTGGTGCTGAACAGTAGTTTAGTGCTTGCTCAAAATGGAAATTACAATAGTTTTGACCACATACTTCAATGAATCCACAGACTTTTCATCAATATAATTGAATAAGTTCATAAAAAAATCAAAGTGAATGAGCTTTAGACTTTATTTGCAACTCCAGCTGTTAGGAAAGAGCATCCTTTTTATGGTCAGTGGGGAAGATATTTAGCTCATGTTGGCATCTTATACCAAGCTTGAAACACTAACCTTGCCGAAAAAACAAAATTCTGGTTATGCTGATTCCAAATTACCTTTCTGTAATCAAAAGCTAGATCAGCAAAAGGCATCCTGAAAGACTAAATAATTTAATGGTCAAATAAGGTCAAAGTGAATGACATTATTTTTCCATCCAATCAAATCTCCATCGAATATTGACTCTTAAACACCCTGTGCAGCCAGACAATTATTAAAGATTGTGATTCAATAGCTTATAAATATTAAGATTGGTAATATCTAATAACCCTTGAAAGCAAACAAGATGAAAGAATAGCATTTAACCAGACAAATTTTCACTAAAAAAAAGATTGAAAACAATAACTTTTTGAAAATATACTTCGAATCAGTATGAAATTGAAACAAATAAAAAAAAATTAACTTCGCCAAGATTGCACCGTTCTTTTGTGCAAATCTGATTGGAAGTGGACGTTTTTAATTATTTGCTGCAAATCTTTACAAGATGCTCTGAAGCGTAAGAAGAACGCTTACGCTGATACAAAAGAAACCATACAACGGCGACAATGAAGGCCTTTAACAAAAGGAAAGCAAAAGTATCTAACCAATAAAAGAAAAGACGTTTGATAGTGTAAAGCAATTCAAGTCCATAAAGACAAGATAAACCACCTGAATTCTTTAGTTTACATATTAAATTTTCATTATAATCATGATTTGTCAATGTCAGAAACTTCATGTAGCGAAATGAAGGTAAGGAAATAAGAAAAAAGAAGTCTCATTTTTAAACTAAGCTGGAAACTCATATGTGTGAACAATTAAAAGAATAAAAGCAACTAACATATCTCCTTCAACCATTGAAACTAAAGAGGAACAAAGCTCATAAAGCCATTAGTCATAGCCTTTTTCTCCATTGGAAGTGACCCCCTCCCCCTTTCCCCAAGTTACAAGACCTTCCTGGACTCATGCAAACCTTCCAATCATTTGAAACACTCGTTCATAATTCAGTGCACCAACCTCGGTTATTTACGCAATTACGGTCGATCATCATATCTCAAAGTTCTTCCTTGATAGTGACACTAATTTGACACGGCTTTGTCATCAGCTTTATCCACTAGCTACGCAGATTTAATAAGATAGGCCACCAAAAATCACACACATCAAGAGGTGGTTCTTGCAATTTGAACTTCTCTAGCTCAAACATCTGCACCAAAATATGCTCGCATTATAGTGCAACTCAACCTGCTTCTCAGTCGGTGAGAGAACGTAAACACTACAACATTCACTATTATCTTAAACAGGAAGACCTACTTTTCAGAAAATGGAACAGTTAGCCTTTTATATACATTACTACGTATCAGAACATGTTAACTCAACTGCAATTCTGAGTAATAGAATGGAGGGAAATAATAGGCTAACATGTATTAAATATTGTGTACTAGCAATAATGTTTTGTTATAATAATCATGTTCAGTTAGTACTATAAGTTGTGACTTTTCAACAATATGAATGGTATAGAAGATTTTTTTGTTAATTTCCCTAAGGAAAGAAGTCTTACTTGAACGCAATCGTGTTATGGGAATTTCTCGTAGCTCACGCTTGATACACAGATATTCACCCAGCAACGACATCACTACAAGTCCAGTACCATTCACAACCCACCATGTCATTGAGGAAGGCCACCCTCCATAAACGATACAGATGAAAAGGTGGAGTATATAGAGTGTGGCTGAAAAATCTAAGCACTTCTTTGCCCTTTCAATCAAATAAACCAAATAACCTGCTCTGCATGACAAGAAAAATGTAATGGTGAGAGAAGCTGACACCTGACACTAGTTTCATCATATAAATAATATGCAAGAGAGAGAGAGAGATTTGAAACTATTCACTAGCAATTGTAGCAAACATCAGGAAAGAACAATGCCCTAAGAGTGTCATTCAGGGTAACATTCAACAGAATCAATATTTTTTTTGGAAAAGATTCAACAGAATCAATATCTATCAGTCGGTATTGTTCCAAAACTAAGCTCCTATCCCCCAACCCCCAACTCAACTGAAAACGCCATTTAGGAAAATGTTCAATGGGAGAAAATGTCCAGCATCTGCCTAGAAATTGAGATACAAAGCAAGACAGCCATCCATGAGTACATGACCTATACATTATAAACAACTCCCTTTCCCATTCCATAGAGTTCTCAAATTTATCTTATCGTAGGAAATTTGAAGTAGAATCTATGACAAGCAGACCTTACGTACCCAAACAGATAACTATGTAATTTCTGTGACAGTAACACGACAATTAAAAAGGAAACAACCTATTTCTCCAAACAGGCTAAAAAGGATTTAGGAAATGGGAAATTAAGAAAAGAAGTTCTCAAAAAAAATTGCCAACTAGCTAGTACACATACGAGAACCTTAATTGAAATTCACATCAATTTCTGGAGGAACAAATAGGATATTGCAAACCATAAAGGAAAAGGCTACGGACACCAAATTCTTATGTGCAATTATAGGTTACAAGACAACAAAAATGGCCCCATTACATAACATAGAAATGAAAAAATGATATTAATATGACATTCAAAACAAACCATTTTCATGGTTAACAATCAAAACGATATCTGGGGTAATCTTATAAAGACTTCATAAACTGCAACTTTTCTAAACCAAGTGTAATGCAATATGGACATGCGTCAAAAGTAGTTTTAACTTTTATAAATAAAAACAGGACAGACAAACAAGTTTGAGATTTGTCAATTATTCCTAACCATGCATTGGAAATACACATAATAGCAAATATGGCGAGGGAAAAAGCTAAAACAGAATTCTTACCCAGCAAGCGAACTTAGCAGAAATGACGCAATAACACACCAACCAGTGGCTGTAGAAACAGTTATTGTAGCATAATCAAAGAAGTAAACAAGGCTGATCCTAGAAACACGAGTCCCAACTAGAGTCGCCAGCAATATGCCAAGAGTGAGATAATACAAGCATTGAAGGCAAACAATTTGGGCAACAATGAGCCAAGGGTCCCATACCACTGTACCATAGAACATGACTCCAGCAGTCGGTTCTAACTTCTCAATTAGTATACTCTAGCCTCAATGAACAGAGCCCAACTTCTTTCAGTATAACCGAATCACCAACTCGTGGCGAGAAGCAAAGCAATTTCCCAACAGTAAAAACAAAAACGTCTCTATCCCCTTCACACTCTCAAATTGACAATGAAATCCAAGAGAAGCCCATTTCTCTTCGTTAAAGTTGTACACCCTTTCGGAAAAGAACTCCCAAACATCAAAAATCCTCTCGATGGCTCTGGTACGGGAATTTGACGATCTCGTTTCATTCGATCTGAATCAAACAAATCCTAAACCCACCCATACTAAAACCCATATAATATATAACTACAACAACATCCAAAATCGAAGAGAGAAACAAATCCTGATTCCCTAAGGAATCTAGCCAATAAATCAAATATATCCCAAATCGCTAATACAACGAACGCATCGCAATGCCGTCTCACCAGCGAATAAGAATTAGATCAAATCTGACACATGTAAAAGCCCAATCTTGAGATCGAGATGAGACAAATTGATGCACCCGGCAGCGAAATTCAGGTTTCCGGGGAAAAAATCTTTTCCCTTTCTCTTTCTGAAATTTTAGGTCGTTTTTTGTGCTTCTGGTGTAGAAATTTCTTTCGTGGAGATGCGCTACAGTTGTAATGTAAAATCAAAGCTTTCATTACTTCCATAAGTAAATGGTAATATATTGATAATTAGCTTAAATTGCAGCCCTGGTCCCCACATTTTTCAGTTTTGATTCTAAGTTTTTTTTTCCTTTTTCTTTTTTTTTAGTAAGTTTTAATTCAAGTTATGCCAATTTTAATCTTAAATTTTAAATTTAATCATAAACCAAAAATTAATTTTGAACGGCTTAAAAAAAATAATACTTTGATATTTTTTTTTTTCAAAAGATTGTGACTAATTATTAGTTTTTCTTTTACTCACATGTTGATTCAAATCCTCACTTTCATATTAAAAAAAAAAAATCTAAAAATGCTTATTCTAGCTATCCTTGCTTTTTCTTTAATTGAATTTAAACATTACATTATTGAGTTTGAATGTCCTGCATGATGATGTGGCATAAACTACAATATTTTTTTTTGAGATACAATTTTGTTTTGTTATATGCAGAAATCAGAATCACCCAACAAAAAGTATATTCCAATTTTTTTAGTTGAAATTTATAGTGTTATAATTTTTTTAAAAAATATCATGCTAAAGAAGTTCAAGAGAAAACTAATGGATTTATCACTTGAATAAAGAACTTGACTTTTAATTTACTTCAATGAATTTGAGATGAATAGATACGGCCAAGAATGAGAAAAACTTTTGTCTGGAAAAAATGAATAAACTCAAAAAGATGGACAAAGCACAGCCTATTGAAGCTAATGAAAAAATCATTACTGTTACATTGATAATTTGGAGTGTTTATTTGATGAAATTAGTGATAAGTCCAGTAATAGAGGATGTCAAAAAAAAATTTCCAATTTTGATGAAATATTCACTACTGAGAGTAAATACAAAGGAATAATTAATGGATCCACAACCATAACAGCTTACATCCAGACTAGTCAAATAATACATGCCAAGCTTGACAGAATCATACATCCTCTCTGCTTCTTTCAGCAACTTATAGAGAAATGGGAGAGAGTAATTTCAGTAGGTTACTTTACCTCTTCCATATGCTGCGAGTGAAACGATCATGCGTTCGATATCGACAACACGAATCCTTGCAGCAAGGACGATAGACAACATCTTGTTCCTTGCTGTTTTATTTGTAGAATACAAAGGGCTATGGCAAGAAAAAGGCCAATAGCACCTGGCTAGGCAAGAGAGTAACAGGATATCAAGATGTCGGAGGGGTGAGAGCGGAGACGGGTTAGAGTAAACGACATTCACGACAGTTCTTTATCCGACTGGGAACCCGACTTTCTTCTCCTAACAGTTTTCTTGGCAGTGACAGTGACTTTGACCTTGCCTTCAGCTTCAGCATTTGGCTGTTTCTGGTTGTTAACAATGGCATTTGATGACTTCATTTCACTCCTAAGCCGCAATATTTCACCCTTTGCAGATGCCAAGTCTGCTTCCAGTTTCTTTGCCCTCTTCTCAAAACTGTCCCTTTCTTTTCCAAGTTTCATGACAAGGTTATGGGCATCTTCCAAGTTTTCCCTTGCCTCTATAGCGGCATTCTTTTGATCTGTAACACTCTTACGAAGCACTTCTTTCTCATCTTCAAGATTGGCCAAGTGGGAATTTGACTTCTCCAATTCTTTAGACAGTAACAATGCATTGCGGTTCATCTCGTCGAGTGACGTAATAGCTTCTTCCAAGTCTGTTTCAAGAGATTTTCGTGCTTCCTTGTCCTTCAGATTTTGCTTCTCCAAAATTTGAATTTCTTTGTTAAGAGAAGCAACTAATTTTCTCTCTATATCTAAATCGTTACTTATTGTTTCGGACCTTTGATAGACATCATCCAGCTCCTTCTGTAAACCATTCCGACTTTCAACAACAGCTGCCAGCTCATGGGACACAACTTGTAACTCTTCATTCTTTTGCATGAGAAGTTCCTTGGTTTCAGAAAGCTCACTGTCTAAACTTTCACCATTTTGTTTTGCCTCTTCATACTTGCGTTGTAATGAATTTCGTACTTCATCATATTCAGCCTGAAGTCTAGAAACCTCAGATTGAAGTTCTGTGCACTTGTTTTTTGACTCTTCTAACTGATTCGTAAGATCGGAAGCCTGGTTTCTTGACTCCGTAAGATTTCCGCAAGCAACTTCCAGTTCATCTTTCAGTATTCCTGCATTGCTTGATTCTAATTCCAGCTTCTTTTTCAAAACGTCTCTTTCTTGTGTCAGATCGTTAATTCTAGTTTGGTTTCCATTTACTTCTTCGACAGCAATCCTAAGTTTTTCCTGCAGTTCCTGAATTTCCCGTTCTCTTTCTCCCAAAAGTTCAGCATCTAATGATGCCTTCTTTTCAGCAGATAATTTCAGACGATCATATTCATCCTCGGCATTATCCAATTTTCTCTCGTAATCATCTCTCGCAAGAACCAATGAAGCTACATTTGCATTTAATTCATCCACCAAAGAAAGCTTCAACTCAAGTTCTTTCTTATTGTTATGAAGCTCATCTTTTAAACCTTGAATCTCTAAATGGGCAGCAACCAGTTCATCCTTTGCTTGCTTGTACGAGGACAACAAGTTCTTCAATTCAACTTCCTTTTCTGCTAGGGAATAACTGATTTTCTGAATATTATTCTCCTTGTCCTTCAGCTCCAAACCAAGCAAGTTAACCCTTTCTTCTAGAAGTTCAATCGACTCTAGACTTCCTCGCAATTTCACTTCGAGTATATTCTTATCTTCCTCGACCTTTGAGAGGTTTTTTTGCAGGCTACCAATGTAAATGTTAAGCTCTTCTATTTTTTCTTTCTCATTTCTTAGCTCTTGTCCCAAACGTCCAACAGTAGCATTGGCTGAATTTAGTCGGTCCGCCAAAGAAATTTGTTCTTCCTTTGCCTTCCTTAATAGCTTGGATCGTTCTCCCTGTTCATTCACTAACTTTGATTCATAGCTTCTCTTCATTGAAAGAATGGAAGACTCCTTCTCTTTCAGTTCAGTAGTCATCTGTGAATTCAAATATCGATACCACCATTCAGGATAAAAAATACAAAACACTTAACACACCCAGCCCCCACCCCCGAAAAAAAAAAACTTCAGATAGAATTCCTCAGCTAGTCATATTCTTGTCAAAGAGAGAATTGTTGGTTAAGATCATAGCTCGAGAACATATGTGAACAGACGGCGAAAACTCGATTATTCGATTAGGCAAAGAATAATACAGATGCAGAGTAAATTTCGTGGAATCTGAAGTTGGGCGTTGCAAATATTTGCTTGGTCAAGAATGAGCTTACAGATTCTATTGCTGCATTAGTAGCCATCTTCTCTTTTTGAGCTAATGCATAGAATGATCCGAGCACCCCCGAAACGAGAACTCCTAGTCCATTGAGAACAGATATAAAAGGGTTTGGGGGTTTCTCTACTTGAGCCGCTAGCTATCCCAAAACAAACAACGAATTAGGAAAATTTCAGGAATGATAGAAACTATAACACAGTAAAAATAAATCAAAATAACCATATTTTTGTAAATTAAGCAGAGATTTAACCTCCATATTTTGATTCCCTTCTTGAGCCTTTACGTCAGTTTTCTCTGAAAATATCAAGTAGATGTGTGAGGGTTATAAAATTAAGGATTTAAAGATCAATTAGCACGTATGTTTGAAAGCCAATGGACGTAATACTTAATATCATAACAAACCTCATCACAGCTATAGTGATATTCACACAGACCTTTTGACTTCTTGACAACAAACATATAATTTAGGAAAAGGCACCAAATTTGCTAATTAACATATCAAGCCACAAAATATGGATGTTCTTGTCGTCTACAACTTTGCTTCAGGAGATGGTTTTGCTAAATAAGGCTACCAATTGAGTGTTTAATGGAGACTAAGGAGCTAATATTCCAAATAAACTCTCAACCTTCTTTCAGAAGAAATCAATGTCCGTAAATTATACTCATTCGTTAAAGATGAACTCTATAGAAAAAAGTTAAGTTCGTCTTTATTACCTGAGTTTCAACTAAAATAAACTTTGCCTATATTTTGGTGGCTAAGAGATAGGAATTATACAACGACTTCGCAGAAGGAAAAATTAATCATGCAAACACCAAACAAAGCAAGTAAAAAACACAATAAGAAAAACAAGCATATTCATGTGCCTACTTTCTTTTTACTTTCTCATCTGTGCACCTCTTCATAAGACAATTATCTTACTCTATTACATTTGGCTGTCAAGATAACTCGTAAAATATTAAATCTTAGGTAGGTGGCCATCATATCTTGAACCTCATTTTTTCTAAGTCGTTTACTATTTATGTGGGCCTTTATCCACCACTAAGCCAACCCAGAGCAGTTTATGCATGTGCCTGCTTAACTAAGCCATTGCTCTAAAACTTCATATATCAGGAATATTGCAAGTATCATCAAAATTGAATTCCTAATATAAACTGAGAAAGTTCTGTTTATATATAAGAAGCCAGAAGGTCTGTTGCTGTGCACCATATACGTGGTGAATTCTTTAGAATCTCCATTGACAGAGTTATCCATCAAAAACTCAACACTCTTCATCTATTGTGACATAGAGTAAAAACATCAAAAATTGCTCGGTTGACATGAAAACTGTCTTCATAATATAGTTAACTAACTAAATTCACTTCAACAGTTGGACTATCATTTTCACCAATTCTTGAAAACTAACCCTCAACCAAATTGAAACCCCACAATGCAAGAAAAACAAGCAACAGGACCAATTAACCTGGAGCCGAAATGTCAAGAGCTTGAGCCTTGAATTGCAGAAGTGGAAAAATTGAAATTCCCAGAAACAGAATCGCCCTCCTCTTGCAGAACTCATCATCGTTCAAGTAATTTTTGCTCTTCAGAGCCGCCGGTGCCCCGTTCCTCCCCTTCGCCTCAACATTTCTTGAGTGCAGAGAAGCAGATTGTGAAGAACACGAAGAACAAGAGGGAACTGAAGAAAATGGAAAGCGAGAGACATAAAGCGGAGCTTGAGAAAAGCAAGTGCTTCCCATTGCAAAGCCCATCATCGATTTCACAGTTCTCTCTTTCAACTTTCAAGATAATTAATACTAAACACAAAGCCTTTTCTTCTTCTTTCTTTTTCCTATCCCTTTTCTCCCCATCTTCCTGGTACAGGCTACGGCTTCTCGCTGTTGAAGCCGATACCAATTGACCTTTATACCCTTCTTAGACTCTTCAATTTACAGTGATCCATATGTTGCGGCTGATGAACTTGAGTGGCAGTATTGTAATATCATACTGATTTGTGGGTCCTTTGTAAGTAGATCCACGTGGATAATATCCACTAAAAATAAACCACGTATAAAAATGTACGGCTTATCTACAACCAGCTTCTGTTATGTTGCCATGTCACTGCCCTTTGTCTCCTTGAAAGGGAAAACAAATTTTAAAACATAAAATGCCAACATTTTATATAATAAGAACATTACAAATTTTATCCTCCTATGAGTTTACAAGTTACACTTTGTTCTTATAGTTTGAAATTTGTGTTCAATTTTGCCCACAAAATTATAAAAAATTTCAATTTGATTTCTATAATTTCGTCGAACTTTACAAATCATATCATTACCAATCTGACAAGTTTTCTACTTATTATATGGTAATAAACTAGTGTTTTATATTTCGCTGACTATATCAAATTAAAAATATATAATAAGAACTTATTTAATATCAACTTCAAATATTTAAAATCATAAATACTAAAATGAAACTAGAGTTGAACTATATGAATCAAATTGGAGCTTTCAAATGTTTAGAAGACTAAATTAAAACTAATTTAAAAATTTGTTAATTTATCTTCTTCCAGAATTAGGAAACATGCCATAAAAATAGTTAAATACAACCAAAATAATTTGAATGAAGTATACAAAAAGATAGAAAAATTCGTCTTGCCTAATATCGAAAAGAAAATCAATAATCTACATATTTTCAAAAAATTAAAAAAATTAAAAAAAATTAAAAAAAAAAAAAAACCTACACGACTAGTTAAACAGCCCAATACTCTGATGAACAGAGCCTGCAAGAGCCCAAGCCCAGTAAGATTCCAAACGCAGTGCGGCCCATTTTTATCGAGGTTTCGGCCCAATAAAAATGGCCCAAAAGAAAGCAATAAATTGCTCTGCGTACGTTAGCAGCAACTCTATGAAATCCCCGTGTCTTACTCTCTCGTCTGTCCCCTTGTTTGCTCAAAGGTTTATTCCTTTCATCTTTCTCGGAATCCTTTCGAGCTTCAGCTTTGAGAAGAAGAAGAAGCTTCAGCTGAATCGCGCAGCTGTAGAAGTCTTCGCTTTTCACCCCTTTGCTCGAGGTAAGAGCTTGCGGACGCTGATATTCTTGAAATTTTTGTTCATCTTTCAAATTAGGGCTTTTAGAGAGCCACAAATTTTCCTGTTGTATGGTGTTTCAATCTTCCGTTTGAATTGGTGTTATGGAGCTGTGTTCGTTCGATATTATCCTGGAGTCAATTAGACAGAGAGCTTAGTTATTGTTTATTCCCCTTCTCTTCTCGTTGATGAATTGGGGTTTCCAGTATCTTAAATTATTTCCGGATCTTGGACGAGACATAGGGGATCTGAAGGAAGCTTTTTTGCCTTCTCTAGAGGTAGAAATTCGAGGTTTTTGCTGAAGTGTTCTGATCCATGACGGATTCATGAAGAGTTAGGGAGTAAGGTTGCTTGTTTTTGGTCGATTGATAAGAAGTATGTTATTTTCATGGAAAAGTGACGATTGACCGAAGCTAGTACCTTTTCTTTTGTTGTCCTTAGTCGCAGTTTAGTTATCTGAGAATGTGGGTTTTGGTATAATTGGACAAGTCATTGGATTTCTGAGGAAATAGCTCTGAGATTTTCTCTTTTTTTGTTTTCTTTTTTCTTTATATCTCAAATGGATGACAACGGAGAAGAAAGATATCCTTTATCCAAACGTTACAGTGGAAACCATCGGGAAAGTTATGGTTCTCTACCTCGTTCAAAGATTCCTCTCCGGGATGCTTCTTATTCAAGGCCAGTCAGCAATCAATATGTAGACGATGATGTTGAAGATGACGATGAAGAGGACGAAGGACTGGGGGAGGAAGAGGATGAAAATGATCAGAACAATGGTTTTACTCACACGAGTGAAGAAGTAGATGATGGTGATGACGAGGATGAATTTGATATGGATGAAGACAACAAGCAGAACAATACTGTCAAATTAGAGGATGCTGAATTGGAAAGACACCCGAAGAAGCGGCGACTGAAGAATTTGGTAGCTAGTTATGAACTTGCTCCTCGAATAACACCACCGTCATCTGCTGCTACTCCAGCACAAAAATCATTTGTCGGGGGCAGAAATTCATTGACAGATTGGAATGAACATGAAACAGTTGTTCTTCTAGATGCCTGGGGCGAACGGTTTCTTCAACATGGGAGGAAAAGTCTCAGATCTGAAGAATGGCAAGAGGTTGCTGAGAAGGTGTCGGAGGTTTCTAAGATCGACAGGACTGACACACAGTGCAGGAACCGCCTCGATACATTGAAGAAGAAGTATAAGAAGGAAAAATCAAAGTCAACAGAAATGGGTGGTTCTACCAGCAAATGGGTTTACTTTAAGAAGATGGACATGTTGATGTCTTCACCCCCAAGCCAAGGAGGCTTATCGTGTGGGTTAGACTCGGGGGAGTACGTGTTCATGAACCCCAGAGCTTATCTAAACCGTGCAAATGGGTTCGATGAGATGAGAGATAGTCCTGATAATTCAGAATCTGATGACGGTGAGGAGGAGGATCTGGATGGGCTTCCACCTAAGAAAAGAATGTACGGGAGGAACAGTGACGATGGCTCTTCATTCAGGTTGCTGGCTGATTCCATTCACAAGTTCAGTGAGATTTATGAGAAAATAGAGAGCAGCAAAAGACATCAAATGATGGAGTTAGAAAAAATGAGGATGGATTTCTTGAGAGATTTAGAGTTGCAGAAAAGGCAGATTGTGGAGAGAGCCCAGGCTGAGATTGCGAAACTTAGGCAGGGCGACGACGAGGAATACGGCGCCTCCGCCAAGAGTGCCAGTGGATAATGTTTCTTATAATCAAATCAGCAATCTTGCACGTCTACTATTTCTTCTTAGTATGTTGTTGATCACTCGCTGTCTGTATAATATTCGGGAGGCCCTTTTCCCATATTCATTTCTTATCAGTGCAATATATTAGATGGAAGTGTTCTTACTTTTGACATCAACAATAATAGAATCACAGGATTTTAATTCACTTCATATCCATACCTATTTGGCCAGATATTTTGGTTCAAATCCAATGCAAGATTATTGTTGGGGACACTGATTTTGTTTGCATTACATGTACGTATTCTTACAGCCTGAAGATTTTTGAGTTAGTTACAGGCGGTGGCGTTTCAGAGACAACCTAAAGAAAAAGATTAATAGAACGTTCCCGAGGCCTTTTAAGTTTCATGAATATGGCCAAATTCCTAATCACAAAGAGAGTAATGGCAAAATGGCCATTTTCAAAGTGCAGCTTCAAGTCGAATGTTGCAGAACTACGGTGGAGCTGAACTGAGGCGGAAAGAGACTGGATTCAGATCAAGGAAAATGAAGAAAAATTATCCATTTAATAATCTTTTGGAGTTCAAAATAGTATAGAGAACGTAGCAGCGCAGAAAAGAAGAGTATGAGCCTCGATAAGGGGAGGCTGTTAATAATAGCATAGACATTTCTCTGAAAAATTTTCCTTTTGAAAAACGGATTCGTGAAGACTCGCTCCAACAATAAAACAAAACCCTAGCAAAAACACCAAATACAAAATGCTTCACAAGTGATTTCGCAAGTCAAATACAAAGGCCAGCCTTCCATCATTCATCAGCTCGTCAAGATTTCGTTTTTTTTGGCTCAATAACAGTTCGTCATAAATAATAAACGCAAGCATTGTAGCAGATCAAGCAGCACTTGTAGATTGCGGTTTTTCTGTCTCCATTGGCTCTGTAGAAGCTGAGGACACCTCGGCTTCATCGGCTGCCTTCCCATTCGGGCTTGCGCTAGCATTAGATGCGGAACTGGCATCTCCGCCCTGTTGCTGCTCACTGCCCTGAGGAGCTGGTGGAGGAGTCTCGGGAGCTGCTGGCTTGGGTTTCGTCATTATAGGTCTACTAAACCTGCACGAATGCAACAAATGCATATTCCAAGTATGAGAAAAACCAGTTGCTCCGGATAAAAAGCAGGTAACATAGTTTCCATGGATTAGAAATGAACTGTACTCAGGATAGAGTGCTTGAGGTCAAAGTGGGCAAGCGGGACAAGATGAAAAAATCTTATACGACATGAACATTCTAGTTGTGACTTAACAGTTAAAATAACCTCAAGAATCCCAGAGAATACAAATCAGATGTGAATGGACTAATGGAGAATTTGAGATCACTTTTTAAAAAAGAAATACTTTTCAAGTGAAAGCACCTCCGTAGCGACCTTACTTGAACAAGATCCGTTCTATAAAGTGTACTACTGTGTCCTCGAGTTCTAAGTGAAAGCACCTCTAGACGAAGCACTAAGCACTTTAACAAGACAAGAAAAGGATCGCTAACCTGTCAAGTGTTTCAGCTTTCTTTCTCACATCAGCAGAAAAGAGGACTGGTGTAGCATGCTTAGGTAGCGAGTCTTGGTGCTGCTTTTTCTCTCTTAACCAAGCCTCTGCTTCCACACACTCATTCAAGACCTGCAGAATATATTTGATAAAAGGGATGGATGTTACATAGACATTCAAACACAAAATTGCACAAGAACAGACCGAAACAAGGGGAGTACCTTCTGTTTCTCAGATACGTCGATGTGGTCAAATTTAGGATCAGCTGACATTGCCGCTTCCCTATAACTGTTGATGCAGTAAACAAGTTGATCAATCACAGTTCCTCTCTCCGTGTGCTCTTTGTAGCGCTCCTCGATCGGATCACCTTGCTGCAATTATGTTCAGCATCAGAATGCGGCAAACGACCCCGTGCAAAGAAAGGACAATTTCTTGTAACCAACATAAACCATTCTTTTCTTCCCCTTCTTAGGGAGGTTGGAAACTTGAAACAATTTATCACTTACTTTTTTCAACTCCTCAAGCTTCGCTATGTAGACTCCCTTCGTCTCATCCTCACCATCTTCATACAGCCAATCTTCAACCTCCTGAAGTTTAGCAGACAGCTCCTCTCTCTGTGAATCAGTGACAAACTCCTGGTATTTGTCATGCAACTGGAGACAAAAGCACTCATCAGTAAAATTGAAATTCAATATCCATGGAACTTGTAATAAAGAAGATAGTAGTGGCTTACCTTGTTTCTCATTTCATAGACATATGCCTCAACAGCATTTTTCTTCTCTTTGGTTTCCTCCATCACCCGATCCTGTAAAGCCATTTCAAACTCCTTTTCCACTGCCTTTTGGACATCAGCTGATGCCAAACCACCATAAACCAATTCTACCACGGGGATGTTGGTTTTCTTTACCTTCTTCTTCGGCGCTTCAACCTGAATGCCAAGACATCACCTGTAAGTACAAGAACCACCTACCCCACAAAATGCTTTCATGTAATAAGAGAATCAAACATAGAGTACTGAAATTGCTAGGTGTAGTTGGTCCAACTAAAGTTGAGACTCTGAGACTATCCAATTACTTCAACTAAATCCTCATGACATAAAATTGATGTATTTATTTAAAAACTAAACTTCGAACTAAAAAAAAGCTCATTGATATATGCCAAATATTAGTAGTGTTTGTTTTTCAATACAAAAAAAAAAGGTGTTGATACCTCCACGGATCCATCATTTCCTCTAATTTTAATGAAATGGGAAAAAAGGAAAAAGATTCCTGAAATTGTTTATAAAACTTACAATTCGATATCCCATTTATGAAATAGATAATAAGCTAAAAAATATTCGTTTAAAAAAAATCAGAACCTTAATAGAGGAAATAAAATAAGAAGAGAGAAAATAGGATACTGAGTAAAGAAAGACAATTAAAGTGAGGGAATTAAGGAAATCAAACTAAGAAAAGGGAGCAGAGTTTAGTACTACATAAATCTTTTCCAACTTGTTACTGCACGAAGTACATATTAACAGACAGCATATCTACCATTAATGTTCTATATTGACAGTGACCACAAGATAAAGTTGACTGTGGAGATGGAACTCCCCCGTACTTACCTTGGTATCTGTCTCCATCTGCACAGATTGGTCTCCTGATTCTCCGCCGCCGTTTTCAGCTCCCGTATCTGCAGGTCCCTTGGCATCTTGCATGTTAACATCATTCTCATTAGAACTGGGAGGGGCAGCAGCATCAGCAGAAGCTTCATCAGTATCCATTTTAGCTGAATGTTCTCTGGTTACTGGAACCTCTACTTCCTCCTCTTCCAACAGCTAAAGGTGCAGAGATTTTCCTCCCTTAGAGAGAATTCAAGACAAACATAGACGACAAAATAAAGGAATAAAGATCTATAGATGACTTACTGTTGCTGATTCAACAGAAACAATTCCATGCAAATTAAGTCGAACCTTCACCTTCACTTTTGCCCTTCCACCTTTTGACGATTGAAAAGGACCAATCTGTATATGCACATATAATCAACGACTCAATCTCAATGGCTACAAAAGAGAACAAGTGCTCTAGCTACTTAAATTTCATGGTAAACACTAACCGTGTATGTACTGATCTTTGCTTGCTGATCAGAATCATGATAATGCACATCAACACTAAATGTGCCTGACCTATAAAATGTAAGAGCCTTGACACTAGGTATGGGATTCCCCTTGGGGAAAACAACAGTGCTCTGCTGATTGTCCACTGCTCCATTTTGAGCATCTGAAGCAGCAACTTTCCATGAGAGAGCTACGGAAAATGGGAAGTTCTCATTTACCTTCAAAAGAGAAAACCTATGAATCAGGGGGGGAAATGAAAAAAGCAGGTATCCTGCCACAATAAAGTATTTTTCAATAATTTAAAAGTTGACACAAGATGCATTTTGACAGTTTAGTAGAATTGTAGAAATAATCGACACAAAAAGCAACAGCTACCAACTAAAATCGTCACTAAATCTTTGTACTTCTATGTTGCATAGAAGTTCACAAAAAAAATACTTATAATGTATGAACAGTGCACGAGCGAACAGAAAAATAATAAACCCTTGTACTCAAATGTAAAACCATGTTAGTCAGAGAGAGCTCTTACCTGAAATTCTCGCACTTTGAATGTGGGACTAAGGATTGCACACTGAAGGGCACAACCTCTGGCAACACACTCGCTTGCATTCATAGTACGCCTAGGCTCCTTTTTGAAGAACTCGGTCAATATTTTGATTATAGCAGGGACGCGAGAACCTGAACCAACAACTTCAACTATGTGGACATTATCAACTGTTAGACCAGCTTCTGCAAGAGCTCGCTCCAAAGGTCCTTTCACACGTTCTAATATTGGAATACTTATTTGTTCAAATTCATCCCTCTTGATGATTCCCTTCACATCCTTCTCATCCATCAAACATTCAATGTTTAAAGGTGCCACAGGGTTTGCACTGAGGACTTTCTTAAGCTTCTCACAAGCAGTCCGGAGCCTAAGACATGCCCTTGCATTCTGAGAAACAACGATTTTGTACTCCTCCTTGAACTTCTCCGCAAAGTGATGAAATAATACCTCGTCAAAGTCTCTGCCACCAAGAGACTGATCAAATGAATGGGCTAACACTTTCAACTGCCCCTTCTTAAAGCCTGCAATGCACACTTGCATGCTTGCATGTCCGATATCAACAAATGCAACGTTCAACTGGTCATTTTCAGGCAAATCAGTTTTATAAATACCATAAGCCAAGGCTGTTGCAGTAGTTTCATGTATTAAGCGAAGAGGATGCAATCCTGCAATTGTGGCTGCATCCAACACAGCCCTTCTCTGAAGATCAGTGAAACAAACCGGGATTCCAATGCAGCAATCAACCACTGCTGCGTTGAGGTTTTTCTCAGCAATGCCTTTCAGATTCGAAAATAACATCCCCAACACCTGAGTTGGTGTAAATGTTTTTATTTCACCCAGGTAACGCACATGAACTAAAGGAAAACCATCAGGTCCCTCGGTTACTGAAAACGGCAATGACTGGAGATCCTTTTGCAATCCAGGATCAGAGAATTTTCGGCCAATCAACCTCTTAATCTGATAGATTGAATTCTTGATGTTCATCATAATTGATGCTGCCCCGGCTGTCCCAATAAAACGCTGCTTGTCACCAAAGCTAACAATAGCTGGAGTTTCCCGCTTGGATTCATCGTTGAGAACAACATCAATACCTCGCTGCCTTGCAACAGCTACAATGCAGCTCTCGTTACCAAAATCAAAACCAACAACGCTCATCTTGCAAGGTATTGAACCGATGTGTCAAAAACAATCGGTCTGTCAAAAAAAAAATAGAAGAACCTGTAAATAATAATGAATGTTGTTATTATCTACAATTAAATTTCAAACAAATGATTGCAACCGCTCTTACTAGGGAAGAGCCATACCAATAATTATTATCGCGAGTATTAGCATCGTTATATTTTAAGCCATTCGCGGGAACTATAGTAATAGCAAATCAGTATGCTAACTTGAGCATTTGATCTGATAAGTTCATTTAAATAAAATTCAAACAGATAAAAGAAACAAGAAACACCACAGCCACAATCCAACTAAAGCCAATCCGTTTATTTCACCTCGAGTAACTTGAGTCCATATGTATCATCTCCATACAAACTTATTATCATGTGTACAACATTTGGAAAAACAGATCAAACAAGGAAACTATAAACAAACATTAAATACACGAAAAAAAATTACAAACAGTTAGATATCAAACTAGGTCGAAATACTTCAACCTGTAATTAAAGCTAAAAACGTCGACAACCCAAAAAAAGGGAGTAAAGCAACAGATTCATCTCCGTAAAACGGTGTTAGGAGCACAATTCATGTAAATGTAAAAGGAAAGCACTTCGAATCTGAACAAAACAAGGCCCAAAAAACGCAAACAACTTCGAAATGCTCGAATCGACGAAGCGAAAGTTTCAGATCTACAGGTGGAGAAAACAAGAAAACATGAATCGGATTTGATATCAGCGTTCGGAAACAAACCTTCAGAGCGATCCAAAGAGCAAGTGCGAGAGCGAGAGAAAGAGAGGGATTGAATTCTTGGGTTCTGGAAGTCTCCAAGACCGCGCTTGTACACGAACACAAGTCGCGAGGTGCTAGGGGAAAGCTTATAAAAGGGCTACGTAACACTCCCAAGGGCTTTCTGTGGAATTTTGACGTTTTATTTTATTTTATTTTCAATTTCTTTTTCTTTTTCTCTTTTGTTATTTCATATATTCGATTTCTCTACTTTTGATTTATTGTTCGAGGGGGCAGACTTTTTAGAATTGTAGTCGTGGTCCTAGAGCCGTCTAGAGAGATACTGAAGTTCTAGAAAGATCTATTAGAACTGTGCGTTTCAAATTCCTCGTTTGTTGTCTGCTGGGCTGGGCCTTCAGTATCTGGACTGGGCTCCGTCCTTTGCGACATTCTTGGGCCCGCCTGCAAAATGCCCAACATTTTTTTAAAATTAATTATTTACAAAAATATTTAAATCTTAAATTATTGTAGCTTCTAAAATAATTGTAGTCAAATGTGTTTTTCAAAAAAATTAGTTGTAGCGTGGAATAAATTCGTGTTTGGTAAATTAAATTTTTAAACATGAAAAGCATATTGTAGTGTTTGGTAAATTAATGTTTTATTCCTCTTAGATCCGAGTGTAAGAACTCGCTTTCGAGCTAACCTTACGTGTAACTACCAGCCCAAGCAATAAAATTTCTCATTCGAGATAAACTAAGCATTTGTTTCGAGTAACTAAGGAGATAGACCTACTTTCCTATATTATGTACTGATGGATAGGCGGGCTACACTCTCTTTGAGGTAAGAGCGGTTTGAATTGTTGTAATTTAATTATAGTGACCAAAATGTTTCTTATTTAGTTATGCATATCGTTATTTTTTATATTTAATTTTAAAATTTTATTTCGACAATAATTATTTAATTTTTATAATTTCAATTATAAATTGTAGTTTTTGTTCTAAGTTGTATTATAAAACAACAATAAAAATTGTTTTAAACAAACTATTGTTTTAATTTAAGTCCATAACCCTTTCTAAAAATATATATAATTTAAGTACGGAGCCCTTTCAATTAAAAAAATATATATAATTTGAGTGCGGGAAACATACGAAAATAGATTACAAACAAATTATATTTAAATAGATAGCTAATAATATTTGTGAAGAACTCAATAGTATCCCGGCCAAATTTTGCTAGAGAAGCTTTAATAAAAGGAGAAAAAATCACTTGGAAAACCATGACAAAGCCTAAAGACAGACGGGGATTGGGCTTACGAGACATAACAAAGTTCAATCAAGCACTATTTGCCAAACACACCTGGCGGATTTTACAACAACCAAATACCTATTTGGCACAGGTGTTGAAAGCAAGGTATTTTCTAAATATATCTTTTTTGCAGGCTGAACCAGGTTACAGACCATCTTATGTGTGGAAAAGTATATTGTGGGGCCGAGAGTTGGCTATGAAGGGAGGAAGATGGCAAGTAGGAAATAGGAATAATATTCATATATATATATAATGACCTGTGGATCCCAAGGGAAACAACTTTTCGTCTCATTTCTTTCCTCCGACTCCTAACCAATACATCAGTAACTAATTGTAAGTAGCTGGAAAAGTGGGTTGGTCCGTGATATCTTTTTGCCATTAGATGTTTGAATTAATTTTGAGCATCCCATTGAGTAAAAATAACGTAGAGGACTCCTTCATTTGGCACTATGATAGACGTGGAATCTACTCATTCAAAAGTGGCTATAAAGTGGCATGGATGAAGGCCTACATATAGGAACTTCTTATGGAGTTCACGGGCCGCTATGGTGGGAGCATATCTGGAATCTGTCTATCCTTGAAAA
>JAOANK020000006.1:5650720-5666268 GCA_026257165.2 Telfairia occidentalis
GGCCTAGTAATCTTCTCCATCATGGTGGCCACATTGAGATACAGTGGTAAAGTTGGGTTACGAATGAAAACAGAGCGAGCAGGAAAGACAAAAGGTATGACATTGAAAGTTGCTTCACATGTCTTTATGCGCTGAGCTATGTTCGGATTGACCAATATGTTTTAACAGTTAAAGAAAAAAGACAATATGTTTTGCAAAACACTAAAGATTAATTAAAATTTTATAGTTACCATTTTTAACCCCTTTTGAATGAATCTAAATAGATTCTAAATCTTATTTAGTTTCTAAATCAATAAATTATAAAACATACCTAAAGAGCAAATTTGATATAATTTTAAATAAAAAACAACATTTGAGGTAATTTTTTTTATTGAAATACATGAATTATGGTAAAGTTACTCAATGGTTAATTGCATTAATCATTGAAGACTACCCATTATAGGTAACGCGAGCTCTTTATGCAGATTTATCCAATTCGTGTTAAGTTTGGTTGTATTTTTTTGTTTCACTTATTTTCTATTGAAAAAAATCGTGCATTAATCAAATTTAATTTTGTGCAATACTTGATTTTATTTAATTATATTTTCTATAATTTATGTTTTAAAAATTAATGGATGAATTAACAAAAATGAAAAGAAAGAACTAAAATTACAACATTTATTTAAGTTTATGATATAATTTAACGAAATTTAAAATTCATAGGATAAATTGACATAAAATGACAAGTTGATGGTAAATATTGATTTTATCACTTATACTATTTCCAATATATTATTAAAAATATAAGATAATAGATGCCTATTTCTAAACAACCAAATGTCTACTTTTCATTATCCCTTGTGTCATAGTGCATATAATCCATGTGCCTAATCACCACATGTCTTTGGTATCCAAGTGGCTCCACCTTTTACTTGCGAAATTATCTGTAAATAGTGACATTTGGTGGATTATGTATATATGTAATTGGGTGAAAAAAGACAATATAAAATTTCCATAATTTCTAATTTTGTAATTTTGTAATTTTTGTTTTTATTTCAAAATTTTATCTTATTTATTTTACAACACAATAGGCATTGTTGTTCCTCTCGAAAAAAAAAAGAAAAAGAAAAAAAAGAAGGCATTGTGTACCGGAGACATAAAAACTACGTCGTTTCATATCTGTACATTACACAGGCCACTTTGGCGGGAAAGGGTGTTAAGACTTAAGAGTAGACGAACAAATTCTTCTAGGTTTAGAAGAACAACACCAGAGTTTCCCGGCAAATTTCGCTGATATTTCACTGGAATCGCAAGAGAAAAGAGAAAAAAAAAGGGGGAAGAAATGCCGAGATACAAAATCAGAGGTATCGATGTCGACTTCCCCTTTGATGCTTACGATTGCCAGCTCGTTTACATGGAAAAAGTCATTCAATCACTCCAGGAAGTAAGATTTCACATACCATTATCTTACAGTATCATTCATATTCATCGGAAAAATTCATATCGATTGTTTCTTGATCACTTCTTTGCACCAGTTACGGTGAACTATTATAAAATGACTAAACTATCTAAGACATTTGTGGGAAAATTGCATTGATTGCCATTTCTTACATCGATTGTATTATTTGCTCCAGTTTCAGTTACGTTCACCCGTATGTGTTTTTCAGTATTTCTTGTGTCATAGGTGGTATCTAGCACATGGGAAAATTGTAGCGTTGGCAAAATTTCAATGGTATATTGCATCGGCTTTCTTTGATCAATTCAACCTACTTGGTGTGTTTTTTCGTAAGTAACAAAATCTTTCCAATGATATATGAAAAGAGAGGAGCACAAAGGGGCACACAAGACATCATTATAATGATATCTAAAGGAGTTTACGAAGGATTATCCCAATTTAAGGAAAGAATGTACCGTAGCTACACAAGAGTTTAGAAAAGGCACCCTAAGTAGACCCATAAAATCTATGAACTTCCAAATATTTTCCGGATCTCTTATAACTTATCGACCACTCACCTTTTCTTCAGCTTCTGCATTTTGGATTGGTAGTTTTTGAGTCTGTTTCCTTCTTGAATTTCTCTCCGGTCTGCATCTGAAGTTAACTCATTTCATAGCTAGCAAATAGTGAAAGCTTGGCGTCTTTTGCAAGGCTGACCACTATGTAAGCTGCCGGTGGAAAAACTTGAATATTTTTATTTCCTTTGCCTCAGAGGGGCTACAACATGTGTCTGGAACTCAGAGGGCTTGTACTGTACTACCTGCCTTTTATTCATAGTCAGCTACAATTTTATTTATTTTTTTATTTATGTGAATCTGGCGCTATTGATGATATAGTTATAACTTCTAGCCGTAGAGACCAGATCTTTTTCGTTTGAAGAACTTCATTGTACTTTATATTCTAATTAACTTTGAAACTTACATAGGATAATATTTCTTGCTATGTCTAATTACAAGTGCTCAGTTGTTTATTAGTTACTGATATAAGTGTGGCATTCTATAGATCACTTCTTATAAAAATGGGTTTTAATCATTCAAGATACTCCTGATCGAACTATTATGTGACAGAAATGTAATGCACTGTTAGAGAGTCCAACTGGAACTGGGAAAACACTCTGCCTACTCTGTGCTACATTGGCCTGGAGGAAGAGTTTGGGTGATTTCTCGTCTGGTCGGAGTGTATGGAACAGCCAAAATGCTGAGGGAAATATGAATGTTTCACTATCACAGTCTGCTTCAACAAAGCCTCCAACCATTGTGTACACAACCCGCACTCACAGCCAACTCCGGCAAGTTATTCAGGAGTTGAAGAAAACCTCGTACAGGTTAAAGTTCATTCCCATTTTAAGGAAGCCTGATTTATTTCTTATTCCTGTTAAAGGACCGTTCCACTTTATTTTTCATTGACATTTTCTTTTGTTTGAACCACATTCAAGCATAGTGAAAATGTCCATATAGGGCAATTTTTATAAAAAGTTGACCATGAGCTGCTCTTGATTACTTGCTGAGGAATATTTCTAGTGACCGACTTCTTGAATATAGCCTATTGGTCGAAATGCATACTTATGGAGCAAGGAGATGGTTGTTGGAGGTTTTGTCATGTTTATTATGGATTAATATTACTTCTGGCTTTGGGTAGTGGTTTAGTTGCTGGTTTGCATTTGGATGGTAATGTTTTAGCTTTTGTGACATTTCGAGTCTAAGACTTTACTTCTGGGATTATTTTGCTTGTTTACTTCTCCCTTGGGTGCTTTGTTCTGCAATATTTTATTTTGGCCATTGTAATTTTTGGGGATTTTTTATTTCATTGTTTTGGTTTCTTGTTCTTTTCAACGCCTTTGGGAGTTTTTATCTTTGAACTTTTTTCTTTCTTTTCATGTATCAATAAAAAATTCGTTTGTTGTAAAAGAAAATGTTAAATTACAAGTTTAGTTCCTGAACTTTAATGTTTGTGTCACATAAGTCCCCGAATTTTAAAAAGTGTCAAGTAGGTCCCTAAACTTTAAAAATGTCAAATAAGCCCCTGAACTTTCAATTTTGTATCTATTAGATCCCTAACATATTAGAAAATTTTAAATTAATGGATCTATTGGATGTAAAATTTAATTTTGTACGTAATAGGACCATAAACTTTCAATTTTATGTCTAATAAGTTCGTGAAATTTAAAAAATGTTGATTAGATCAAGGATCTATTAGATATAAAATTGAAAGTTTAAGTACCTGTTGGACATAAAATTGAAAGTTTAAAGATTTATTAGACAATTTTTAAAATTAATGAACCTATTAGATACAAAATGGAAAGTCTATTTGACACAATCATGAAAGTTCATAGACTAAATTTATAATTTAACCAAAAGAATTTATAACAGTTGAAGTTTTGCATTGAGTGAGATTTACACGTTCTTTTGTTCATATTTGTTTACCTATAACCCTCCGCTCAGGGAAGCTGACTATATCGATGTGAAATTAAATTTTAAACTATCATTTAATGTTTAGTTTGATTTTCTTTTTCGTTTCCCGCTCTTTTCTTTCAAAAACCTACTCCTGTATTTGTGAATTGGTGAATGCTTTTTGAAACTGCTTAAAATTTGAATACATGCAGGCCCAAAATGGTAGTTTTAGGATCTCGAGAGCAATTATGCATTCATGATGAAGTGAGTTTACTCCGTGGGAGAGCACAAAACAATGCCTGCCGATCACTCTGTCGAAAACGTGGAAAACGTTATTGCAACCATTATACTCGTGTTTCTGGTTATTCTCTTTAGATCTATTGCATCTGCCTTGCCTACTTTGTACTTTGTTCACCCAGATACATAATTAAACTTATTGGCAACATCATGGCATCTAACCTTCATAGAGTGCAGAGAACTAGTATGAGGGGATTCATAATGATCGTATAAGAAAAAGGAATTAGGTGAAATATTACAGTCTAAAACATGTTTTGCAAAAAACTGAACTACTTTTATTTTATTCAAAGGAAATAAAATGAAGAAAATGGGATATGACTTGTCAAGTTCAAGTTCAAGTTCAAGTCATTGCATTTGATATTGGTCTTACCAATTATTTGGAATCAAAATCTAGATTTTGTGGAAGAGAAAGCAATGGCCATTTTATGCTATATGCTGCTTTTTGACCAACAAGCTGCACAGATGGAATCCATAAGTTCTAAAACTATCCTCTTCCTAATCCAAAGGATAAAGTAAGAAACAAAGGCGGGCAAGTATTTTGAGAATTTAAGCCAAAAAGGATATTATAAATTTTAAGCTGAAAAAGTATATTAAATATTTTCTGCTATATGCTGCCTCTTGACAAATAAAGATTTAGTTTTCTTAGTTATTTTGTTGAAAAATTTTAGTGAGGATGCCAAGGATATTTAAAGTATCACTTTCCAAGTTTCTTGAATGTCACTTACAATCACTAGGTATTTGCTATCAATGTTAATTTTAAAAATTGGAAGAAACTTATTATCTGTATACTTTAATTGTCTGCTGTAGGCTATATTAAGAATAATCAACATCTTGGAGATGAACCTATCGACATTGAAGATCTGGTCAATATTGGAAAGAGTTTTGGGCCGTATGTTCTTTTTCATCTAATTTGTTTTTGGTTTCATGCCCGTCTTTTAGGTTATACCATAGTTGGTTGGGCGAAATTGCTAATGGGGTTTGTTTCATGCTATTTTTTGTATTTTTCTTTTAGATGTCCTTATTATGTATCGCGGGAGCTTCACAAGGTTGTTGATATATTGTTTGCTCCATATAACTATCTCATTGATCGTGGATATCGAAAATCTCTTGCCCTTGAGTGGAAAAACAGTATACTCATATTTGATGAAGCTCACAACTTGGTAAGCAGCTTTTAACTTCAGAATGGCAATATGATGTTCTTAGGTTTGGTTTAGTGCCCCGAGGGAGAGTACGATGTTCTTAGGTTCCTTTTTGCTTTTCCTTATATGCCTTTTTACATATTATTATGTGCAAGCCTTATTGAGAATTGAGATTTAACATCGTGTGCTTGTACCATGTATCACATAGGAATGTAGGATTAGCCACTAATGCAGTATAAATTGTTTTGCAGGAAAGCATATGTGCAGATGCAGCCTCTTTTGATTTGTCTTCTTGGCTTCTGACAGCTTGTATTTCTGAAGCCAAAAACTGTATTGATCTGTCCAAAAAGAGAAGGGAAGAATCAAATGACAAATCAGGGAATCCAGATAATTTTGCTATCCTTAGAGGTAAGTTTGATTAGTAAATGATATTCGATTTGTATAATTGAAGTGTTATTTTTTATTTTTGTTACTCATTTCATTGGTTTATTTTTTAAGCTATCTATTGCAATAGTTGAACCCTTTTCACGTTGATGATTGTTGGTTGTTTAATCTGACACAATCATGCTTTTGAACTGCATTTTTCATATAGTATAATTGTCGAATAGAGACTCTTGCATCGAACTCAGTGCTTTTCTTATTGGTTTCTTAAAGCCAGCCAATTATAAAAGCAGGGAGCACTTTAGCTTTTCATCTCTTTTCCATCACTATAGCTTTTCTTCTTTTTTATCCAATTGGCGAGGCTTTTTGTAACTCCCTTGGATTAGAGTTTTCTTTCTCCCCTCATTTATAATTTCATATCATTAATAAAAGTTATTTCTCATCGAAGAAAAAAAAATCATGCAGCACTTCTCCTGAAGCTTGAAAAGCGAATATCTGAGGTCTCTATCAAGTCCAAGGAATTAGGATTTACTAAGCCTGGACCTTACATCTACGAACTACTTGCAGAGCTCAATATCACTCATGAATCTGTCTCTAAGCTTATAGACATAATCGAGGAGGCAGCTATACTTCTTGAAGAAGACAAGCAGCAGAAGATGCAGAGCACAGTCTGTCGGCTGGAAAGTATGACAGAATTCCTTGATATTGTCTTTAGAGAGAAGGGCAATGAACATGCGAAGTTCTACCAAGTGAGTTAGAATTTGCTAATATAGTTTACAGTGGCCAGGAGTGTGGAGAACTCTATTGCTACATTGGCCAATCGAGCTCTCTTCTAGTTAGCTCTATTTTTTCTCACTATTTTGGCAGCATCTTAGTTTGAACATTTCCTTTAGGTTCATGTCCAGGAGAATGAAGCAAGTGCTATGGATGGCCTAAAAGGTACTTCTAATCTATATTTCTGAAGTTTGGAGTGGAATTTCATCTTATATTTTTTTGATAATGTTCTTTTCAGTAGATTGTATCTTGTATTATGCTCATCGATAACTTAATTTTTTCTCTTTCTTCAATTTAGCTTTAGTTTTCAGTAATACTGTTAACGCTTTCTGTGTGATAATTATAATGACCATGTTAGAAAAGAGAAAAAAACCAAAGAATAATGGCGGCAATTCCTATAATTTGCATGAAACCAATAAGAAGAGATAAACACTGGAATTGTCTTGGGCACTCCACATCGTACCTTTTGATATGGTCGCAAACAAGCTTACCTTTTTTTCTCTCAATCTTGTATTCTTCAGTGTGAAAAAAATTGAAAAATCTATTTTATTTTCTTAATCTTTCACGGTCATTTTATTATGACGATGATGAACAAATGGCTTAAACAAGAAGGACTCTTTTACTACTTGCAATAGAGTATAGACATTTTGTTAGCTCAGTTCCTTAGTAACTGTCTTGTTCTTAAGCCAGTGAAACTAATCTCAATTCATATGATAGAGAATCAATTTGTCAGTTTCTCTCTACACTCTAATGCATGTATGCACTCATCAATGATTTATGCTAGTTTATTGCTTTTGCATTTTTTAGTTCTAGCTTATCATATTGTTTTATATCATAAGCAATTGTTGCAACCGAAAGTGATTTCTTCATTTATTGGAAAGTTGAGTTTAGGCACGTGTGCCATTTTTTACATGTTTTTTCTTTTTTTCAGGCAAGGCATCTAGGACACTCAGCTGGTGGTGTTTTAACCCTGGCATTGCCTTGGAAACATTTCCCAAACTGGGAGTTGGCTCTGTTATATTGACATCTGGCACTTTATCCCCCTTAGATTCATTTGCTCTGGAATTGAAACTGTTGGTCGTTTTTATTTAATTATTCTTGCACACTTCGATCATCCAAAACTGTTATAAATGTTAATTCAGGGTGTTTTGATGGTGAACCCAGAGACTTTCCCATCCGATTGGAAAACCCTCATGTCATATCTTCAAATCAGATATGGGCTGGAGTTGTACCTGTTGGTCCATCGGGGTGTTCTTTCAACTCCTCTTACTGGAATCGTGAGTCTGAAGCTTATAAGCTAGACCTTGGAAATGCTATTGGTATGTGTAAGTTTGATGCTTTTAGTTTTAATGTGAAAAATAACCCCCACCTCACCCCCACCCTTGTACGAAGGAATACATAAGGGGTTACAGAAAGTCCAAATCGAAGAAGGTTACAAAACAACTCCTTTGAGAGAAGACTCCAACTAGAGAACACGAAAAACTATGGTATACTAGGACTCCTCCCGGTGTTTTTTCAGATCATTAGTCTTCTAACTCTTTTCAAGCCACTCCACCCTAACAATTGCAAAGATAAAACTAATCTAAATGATTTTAGCCCTTTTTTTAAAGGATGGCCGAAAAAGTTTTGTTTTTTAGGCCATCCATAGTACAAATGTTCACGTCCAGGAGAATGAAGCAACTGGAAGAGGATGCACTACTTATCTTTCGGTCTCCTTATTACTGAACTTCTAAATCTAAAAACTACCATTAAAATGTATGCTCGAGAGAGTTTAGAGGGAGGTAGGGAGTCTCACTCAACAAAAGGATTGTTAATTAGGTGTATCCATACTTTTATAACTGTTTTTGCAAATGCTAAAATTTATCCTAAAGCTAATTTTAGTCTGTTGAGAGTGAATTGATGTAATTCTTGGGTTCTTGGTCACAGTCAACTTTGCACGTATTGTTCCTGATGGTTTGCTTGTCTTCTTCCCATCATACTATTTTCTAGACCAGTGCATTGGCTGCTGGAAGAATCAGGTATCCCGTGCAGAATAGAATACATAGTATTCTGTTTGCTTTCTTATAATGAAAAATTATCTCTTTAATTCTGTAGAGCCTTTCAAACTCAACGACAATTTGGGACAGAATCTGCAAGCATAAGAAGCCTGTTATAGAACCCAGGCAATCTTCATTGTTTCCTTCGTCAATTGAGGTACAAAACTTACTGGACATGTTAGAAATGAAAAAAACAAGGTAGTGGAGCCTCAATCAGTCGTGTGATGTTTTTTATATGTTCTATGCTGTTGCTATTTGGCTTTGTGACAGGATTATATGTTCAAGCTGAAAGACACATCATCCTCTGGTGCAGTATTTTTTGCTGTTTGTCGTGGTAAGGTATGTTTTCTTATTAAAGTAAAATGCCTTGGAAGTCATCGACATGCTATTTTCTTTGGCGACAATGGGTAAATTTTTTTTTCATTCTTCTGGAGAATAGAAGCGGACATCATTAGGAGCAAAAGTGGAGTCTTGCTTACCAAATGGTTGTGGATAATCCATTTAGGGACAAAAAAGATTAACCATGGGCCTAGGCTCCATTTGAAGTTAAGTCGACCGACACAATGGTCAAAATTGGGGATAAAAATAAAAACTTGATTGGGATTGGAGTGGAGATGGGAAGTACATTCCTCACCATAACCTAACTCCTCCATGATCTTGAAATGCTTTTAGTTAGAATTAATATATTTATTTGGTTAGAAAGAAATAGGAAGATTTGTTAGGATATTGAGGGATCTTGTAAACAGATTTGTGATGTGGCATACTTCAATGCTTCTCTAGATGCGTATGGACTAAAACTAGTGATTTTCTTTGGTTTATGATCATCAGAAAGTTGAGCCATTTTTTTTTTTCTGTAGTTGTTTTTAGGAGGATCCTCTCCTTGGGTCTGATATCTATTTTGTTTGGCCTCGATTTGGTTATATTTTCATTGGTTAGAATAAAGTAGTTTTCTTAGTTAAAAAGGATTAAGTAGTGTTGTGCAGACAAGTTCTCAAGTTTATTCTTTCATCGATTCTGATTTGTTGGAATGGGGATGAATTGAAATTTATGTTTTAGAAGACTATTCAAAGAGCAAGAGAACGAGGAATGGACTAGTCTTGTGCGGATTGTCACCAATATCAAATCTATAATATGGCTCTCTTGGCTTTCATAAATTGATAGAAGAAAATATAGTCTAGTGCTTTGGAAGGGAAATTTTTTTGAAGTAGAATCTTCTCGTGGACCTTGATCTTTAAGATCATCAGCAATATGGGGAGTGCAGAAAAGAAGTCCATATGTAAACCTAACCTCTTCTTTTTGTACCAATGTTCAAGTAGATTATTTGGCATTTTGAGAGACTAAGAGTGGCGTGAGGGTTTCCTAAGGATGTTGGACAGCCCATATCTCAGCTATTTGCCAGCTCGAAGTTGGGAACCACATGTTCCATTTAATGGCTTAATGGATGAAAAGCTATCCTTTAGTTTATTGGTCTGGAAAGAAACGATAAGATTTTGAAGATCCTGTAGAGAATGGACGCTGATTTATAGGATGTTTACTTAAACATCTTTTTATGGACTTCTCTAGATGGGTACGAGATTATTGCCTTGTTTAGAAATGTGGTATTTAACAGTCTTCATATTTAAAGAAGTTGCGGTTGTGGTGGCTCTTAATCGAATATCATTATGCATTGCTTTAACATTATTCACATTGGGGTAAGGTACATAGCTAACATCGTTGATAATTAATGCAGCTAGCTAGTTTAAAATAATTCTGTTAAAAATAATGCTGCAATTTTGTTATATATTTTGGAGATGGTTTATTTAGTTCTCTTATCATCATTCTATTTAGTCGTGAATATCTTAGATGATTGTATCACCTCCACAGGTGAGTGAAGGACTAGATTTTGCCGATCATGCTGGAAGAGCTGTCATCATTACTGGTATGCCGTTTGCTTCAAGGAATGATCCAAAGGTCTGTTTACCTAATTCCTACCTCATTATCAGTGGGATACGTCAGTTTATGTATTTATAGAATTGGAACTTAGGCTTTTGTTGAATTTTGAATACAGACCTTCATCATATTAGATTCTTCATTTTTTATCTATCAGTGAGGTTTCTATTTTTTTGGATAAGAAACGATCAGTAAGGTTTCTATTAATTTCATGTGGTCTCGAAGTAGCTCATATTCTAGAACTACACATAAATATCTGTATGAGCTTCCCTACCCCAATAAAGTATGTGGATGAGCTTTAAATTTCCTTTGAAGTTATCAAAGAATATATACTTTTCGCCGTTGGATCGGAGTTTTCTATTTCTAGATTTAAGAGAAGCAAGATTAATGTTCTCCTGACCTGTCATTAGTATGTCAGTGTAGAAGGTAGTTGCCCTTTTCAAATGGCTCTAGATTGACTTGATTATGATATCCAAATGTTCTATTGTCATGATATAAGAAACTACTTTGTGTCCAGCCTCAGATGGATCTCATTAGACTAAGTTCCCATTAGATAGTTCCTCCCATCTAGGAAGAAATCATTGGTTCTCTTTGCCATGGTTGATTGCCCCTATCTAACTACCATGTAAAGTACTCCCCAACCAATAAATAAGTTATTGCATAAATTTTGTACGCTGGTCAAATTAATCATCCAATACCTACGATACTTTTTTTCTTTGGTAAATGCTTTCCCTTCTCATTGTTCTGGTAGTTAACTTCCAGATTTAATACTCTGTGTGATAGGTTCGCCTGAAGCGTGACTTCTTAGATCATCAGTCGCTTTCACAAAGAGGGGATTGTCAGGTAAAGCATTTCAATGCAATTACTGATTTTTCATTTTTTGGTGGTGATCCTATACTTCATGGGTTATTGATGTGGCAGGTTATGACGGGAGAGGACTGGTACACACAACAAGCATCAAGAGCTGTCAACCAGGCTGTTGGACGTGTAATACGTCACCGCCACGACTATGGAGCCATAATCTTTTGTGATGAAAGGTATTTTTCTTCTACTTTTTCTTTCCAAGTTGACGAGACTAGTGGGATTGTAGAAGAAGATAGAAAGAACAAATTATGTGGTACTCTTTTTCTTCTTGGCTTTCATTTGTTGAAACTGTTGGCCTCTGCTTGATTAAATTATATGTGTGTTTCATAGCTAGTTGGCAGTTCCTTATCTTCAGGAATCATAAACATACGGGATTGTCAATGCGTATGAGCTTGAGATTTCATTTTCGTACTAGATGTTTCTACAAGTATATAGTTCAATCTAATATTTGGAGTAATAAATGTCAGCAACTAGATGTTTGACATTTTCCGGTGTATATTATCATTACTTTGCATTTGCTTGCTGTTCAAATCTTTCTTAAGTTCCCCTTCAAATCATATAATGATATGTCACCTTTTTCGTGCTAATCTTTTTTTCTTTGGTATTTTTTTTTGGTATACTGCAAAGAATTATTGATTTTATAATTAAACATTACTTTGAATAGGTTTGCCCATCCAAATCGTCAGTCTCAAATATCAATTTGGATACAACCTCATATCAAGGTGGAATTTCTTTAAGAAATATATTTATTCATGAAAGTTCCTTCATAACTTGTTTATTCTAATGCAGTGTTACTCTAAATTTGGCGACGTAGTTTACACATTGACCCGATTCTTTAGAAATGACGTAATTCGGATTTGTCCGAAACCTGAAGGCAAGTCTACTAAAGAAATTAATTGTTAGTTGTTGAACCCTTATTTCTTATGGCTGATTTTTATCAATTCTTGGAACAATATTATATTGATCACATTAAAGCTTCTTTTATGTGGAAATATGATTTTCGTCAATATGGTGCCTATCATTTTCGCTACATTTGTGGATTTGTTTGACTTGTGTAATGTTTTCATTAGCTATAAATTTTGATTTTATGCAAGTTTGCTAGTGTAAAAATGGCTGATTATGCCAATCACTACCCAAAGAAAGTGAAATTCTTCCTTTGGGAACTTAGCCAAAGCAATCTAACATGCATGAAAAGCTCCAACGTAGATGCCATATATGGGCATTTCTCCTCAATGATGTCCCATTTCCAAGAATAGCTCAGAAACACAAAGCCACATTTTCTATTCTTGTGAATATGCAGCAAAATTCTAGGGAATCTTACTTCCATCTCTTGGATGGTCTACGGCTTTCCCATATGACCCAACTTTCCTTCTCTCTTTTGTTCTCTTGTATCATTCTTTTAGCAAGGAAAAGAAGTTTCTCTGGATTCACTTTGTGGGGATTTTTGTATGGTCTACTTGGCAAAAAAGGAATTAAAGGATCTTTAAAGAAAAGGAGCTTCCTCTGGAGCAGTTTTTTGTTGCTATAGATTTCTTTTTAAAAAACTATTAATATTATTATTATTTGGGGTAAACTCTCATCTTTTTCGTTAGTATAGCTTTCAAAAATCTCTTCAGTTGGATAGAAGAGAAGCTTCCAATTGGAGAGCTTTTTTGTAACTCCTGGAGTGGGGTTAGCCCATTCTTTTATAATTTTGTTACCCATAAAATTGTTTCTAAGAAAAAAGACAACTGATTATTAATACCTCCTTATGGGCATTGGTCTCCCTGTCTTTTTGTTATTATCAGTTAGGTCTCATTCTTTTGGATTGAAATCCATTTCTTAGTAGATTTGGGATAGTATATTTTGTTAATACTTCTTCATGGGGTTTGTTTTTTGTTTGCCTTTGTATTCTTTCATTTTGCTCAATAAAAGCATGGTTTCTGAAAAGGAAAAAAAAATACAATTCACTGTTTATTTTCTGCCTCCCGAGTAAAATTTTTCCTTTGTATTTCAGATCCTAATGCAAAACTCAAACCCGAAGGAGTTGATACTACCGGGTTGGATGATATCTCTTATGCACGATCTTCCACTTCAGTATCCAGTAATTATTTAACCTCCATTTTTGTAAATTCCAACAATCACTTTAGTCAATGCTGACATGCAGACTAAGAAAAGGAAACTGAAGATTCTCTAACTGGATAAAGAACATATGATCATTTTTCATTTTTCTCGTGGTTCTATGTTTAACAACTAAAATCAAAATTTGAAGCTTATTTTAAATTTGAGCTTTGAACATGACTCTTTGACTTGGTTGCAAATTTTTAATTAATCTCAGAACTGCTTGTTTCTTATATATTTTTTTGAGTTCAACAACACGTGGGGAGGGGATTGCCTTCAACCTTTTGGTCAAAGATATATGCATTAACCAGTTGAGTTGTTATTATGGAACAACATTGTGCATCACACAAATGAGTTTCATTTTCATTTTTCTATGTGAGATGTTTGCAAAGAGATCTTTATTTTTATTTAAAAAAGGAATTGAATAACCATCATGGGTTAACCTAGTAGTCAATAAGAACTAATGTAAATAGTAAAGGACTTCAATGGAGTGTGTCAAGTCATGGTGGCCACATACCTAGGATTTAATTTCCTATGGGTTACCTTGGAAACCAAATATAGTAGGGTAAGACGGTTCTCCTGTGATTATAGTTGAGGTGCACATAATAGATGTTTAAAAAAAAAAGAAGAAATTAATAGATGAAGATATCTCTTATCTTGCTGAAAACAAAAGAAAAATCTCTGTTTACAGGAGATACTGGAGAAAATCAAACTGCAAAATCTTTTGGCAAGGTTCACCTGGAAAAACTTGTATCTAAGGCAAGTTTATTTATTTATAATTTTTTTCCATGTTAATGCTACTTTGAGATTGGCGATGTCTATTTTTATGGCTAATTGAGATTTTTACGGCAGAAGCCAAAGGGTCAAGATTGTTCGGGGAAGTCTGTGTATTCCCTGATTAACATTAAAGATGCCAGCCATTCCAGCTACTGGAAAGATGTTCTTCCTGCCAATAGTCCATCTGTTACCTCTTTTAACTCTCTATCTTCCACAATAAAAAATTCAAATGATCACTCATATCGTGAAAAAAAATTAGTATTCTCGGATAAGAAATCTTTTCAGCATCAGAGTCATGAAGTTATTGATTTAACTGGTTTTTCTGTAATGGATGAACAACCAAACAAAGGATTGTTGGTAGGCTGTGGTGCAATGAAGCGCAAGTTAATTAGCACAGAGTATGCTTCCGCAAACATAATGAGAAATTCTTTTGGGCCTTCCGGTGTTAAACAATCTGAATCAAATAACCTTTCCTTCAAAATTTGTTCTGTAAAGTCTGAAGCTTCACCATCTGATAGTAGAGGCATGCAAGATGATGCTGTTGATTCAGCATTGCTGCACAGTAATAGTCACACTACGCAGAAGATGGGTACAGAGTCTGTCAATCAGAATGACAAGATTATCAAATGTGTTCCTGCTCATCCTGGTGGTGAGGAAGCTAAAGGATCCGATTTTCTGAGTCAGGTAACATGTAACAACAGAATCTTTTAGTGATCTATGATAGGGATGGACAACAGAAAAATTCTAAATTGTATGGAATAGATGACAGTTGTATAGATATAATCTCAGATAATTTGAGGAACCTGGAATTCCTCCCCCTTGAGCCAAACTCATTTCAGAACTCTTCACTATTTTGTTTCCACACCCTCTCTCTATTTATAACACTCCTGACTGACAAACTAACTAATCTACATAGCTAATCTAGCCTTGATATTGTACACTTTTTGCTGCCAAACATATCACCTTGTCCTTGATTGCTTTGTCACTACCACAACTTTTCTTGATCTTCTTATCACGTTGCTTTTGGTGTTGGGCTTAACTCATATCAATGATTTTGAAGCCAACCCACATCAAGGATCTTTTCTTCTTTTTCTGCTTTTTGTTTATCAATGTCATTCATCGTGAATTCCAGAACCACAACTAATCCTCAGATTGGCGTAGAACGTTTAGGCACCTGAATCTGAACCCTTTAAGAAACTGAATCAATCGTTAGGGACTGCTTTTCTTAAAGACCTAAAAATGTTAAATGCTATCTTTTTCTTCGCAATGTGCTAAATATTTAGGCTAGAAAATCCTTGATTTATTTTCCTTTTCATTTCTCCAAATCTTTTCCGACGTAGACATTGTTATCCTGGAACAGCATTTCTTCTTGGGACTCTGATTCTTG
>JAOANK020000006.1:5668775-5691817 GCA_026257165.2 Telfairia occidentalis
TTTTTTAGTTCAACATGTGAAGGTGAAGATTCGAATCCACGACCTTTTAATCGAAGAGATATGTCTTAACTAATTAAGCTATGCTTAATTTGACATCAATCTCGCTATGCATCTGTTTTAATTACTATTTTCTCTTCAGACATAAATAAGAAAGAATTGGGCTAAATGTTCATCTTTATCTTGCAGCACAATGCTCACCCATAGCATCAATTCGATAACGACTGGAGCAGATCCAATTCGAATGCCTGCTGGGATTATCCTTATGTTGCAGCAAAATCATGGCTGTTGAATTGCCGAAGCTTAAAACTTCCAAGGTTTGATGCTCGAAGAATGCGGATCTAAGCACGGGGCTGAGGACTCTGAAAGTTCTCTGAAACCCAGTTGCAATTTATGGTAAGGTATTTGAAACTTGGACTGGCTTTCCAAAACGGCCACCGCTGATACACTTGGAGCAACATTGATAAAGATGGGTGGGGATGTAAATAAAGTCTCAAGTTTCTGGTTCATGTTTTGAGCAGTGACACAGCTACCAATTTGCCAGGTATGTTGTTCACCATCAAACTCAATCGGATAACCTTGTGTTAAGATATATAAGTTCATCTTATGATTGCTTGTGATTAAGATGAATCCCATCTTGTAAACGAGATGAGGAAGAAGTTTTGTATATTTGTTTTCAAGAGAAATATTTATTATTGGTGTCTCTCATCTTGATGACGCTATATATATATATATATGTTTCTATTGATTTTTCATTAATATTATGTTTTTGGATTAAATTGATTTTTCATTAATATTACATCATAATAATTGTAATAGCCAATTCAAACTTAGTTCCATGTAGAAAGCATTTATTACCATCCATAACGTCGGTGGTTCGATTTCCTATCAATGTAATTATATTTTTATTTCTTTTTAGTACAATATCAATGTAATTGTTGCCAAACAGAGCATAATTTAATTGTTTAAAACATATTTTCCTGACCTAAAGGTTGTTGATTCAAATTCTCACTTCTACATGTTAAATTTAAAAAATCAATGTAATTGTTTGCACTATAAAAAAAATTGTAATAAATCTTTAAGCTATTCATTTTATATCTAAGATAATTTTGATGAATTTTAGGTGATTAATTACATGTCAAAGAGGTTTATTTATTTATTTTTAGTTCAATGCAATGGTTTGAAAGAAGAAAAATTGTAATAAGTACTTAAATTTTCAATTTTGTATCTACATAATTTTGACAAATTTTAGGTGTTTAAATACATGTCATATTTTTTTTTTCTTTTCTGTAATTGTTTGAACTAAGAAAAAATTATAATAAATTTAAGCGCTTAAGTTTGCATACAGGATAATTTCAATAAATTTTAGGTGTTTAATTACATGTCAAACTTCAAAGAGATTTATTAGATATCAAATTAATTAAAATGAGTTAATGTGACACTAAAAATTCAGTGATTTATTAGGAATTTTTTAAAGTAAAAAGATAAAATAAACATATAAAATTTAAAATTAAATTTATAATTCAATGGCTTCGTTGAAATTTTCAGCGAGATTCTCTTAGAAAGAGAAAACGGTGCGTTTAGAGGGAGAGGGGGTGGGTCAAAATTATACGTTCATGTTTTAATTAAAGGCAATGGAAGCCAAAAATGAAAGCCACTGTGATTCAGAAACAGAGTTGAATTTACTTCAGAAATGTAGAACCATAGAACATAGAACAGTTCCTCTGAAAGCTTCAAAACTTTCATTTCATATAGCTCCCTCCAGCATTCACTGTGTTCATTATTATTCCATGAAATCTTTTGATCTCACTTTCAAGTTTCAACATCATCCTTTTAATTCTGCAAATTTTCATATCATTCTCCTCACCATTCTAACGCTTCGGACTGTTCGGGGCTTCGCCGGAGCATCGTCGGCCTTCTGCCGCAAAATCACTATCAAGTCGACGAAGGCATTTAGTATATATTTGTACGACTTCTTGTCGTTCAGATTTAGGAAGCTGAATAGAAGCTCTTCCATGAATTCCCAATCGACCTTCTCATGGCGTTTCAAATGAGCATCCATCATCTCTTGCATCGATCGCCGGAATTCCTCAGATGGACTCGGCGAGTACCTTAGAATCGCGATGCAATCGTTTGGAAGTTTCAGATCCTTGCCCTGATCTTCACAGATCAAAGACGAAGAACTCGATCCTACATTTTCCGACGATTCTGTCTGAGTTTCGTCTGGAAGAGATTCTGACAAGCCAGGGGAGAAGAAGAATCGGTGAGAGCCGCCGTAAGAATCAACCGGCGATTCAGGCGAAACTCCTCTCTGATTCTTGCCGTCTCGACCTCCTCCCCCTACTTTTCTCTCACCGAAATCTTCATCCTCTTTCAGGTACAACGACCGGAAGTTCTCGAAGAGAAATCGGTCGACATCGGCGAGCGTGGCGGCAGCGTCGTCGTTGTTGTTACCGCCGCCGCCACCGCCGCCGCCGCCTTGCTTTCGATCGACGGCGAAGGAGAGCGTCTTCGGATGCTTACAACCGGACAGAATCCAGCTTTTTGAAGACGAAAAACTGTTAGGATTGGGGAATTGAATCTGCGGCGTTGGCTTTTTTATCTTCGAGAGGTAATCCTGAAGCGATTTTTGCAATTTTCTGGGCATTTTTTTTTTCCGTTTTCTTGGATTTGTGACCTGTTCGGATGGGGTGATTTTTGGCTTTTGCTTGAAAAATTTCAGTGAGAAAACTGATTCTTATAAAGAAAACAACCAACGCAAAAAAAAGAAAGTAACATAAAATATTAATGGCCTGAAAAATACGTTTTTTTCCCCACTTAATAAAAAAATATTAAAATAAATATTGAATTAAAGGGATGAAACTCAACGGTAGTGGGTTGGAGTGGTTGACTTTGATTTCCAATATTGAAAATTCTTTTATTATTATTATTATTTTTAACCCTAAACAATGAACTTAGTCATTGCCAAAAGAATTAAGGTCCAACTATTGTAGAATGTAATTATAGTTCTCTTGACTAAGTTTGTGGGTTTTTTATTGGGATAAAACCTAACCTAAGATTATTTACTTTTTTAAATCATGGTGGAATAATTGAATTAATGTTGAATTTAAGAAAACGGAGTAGTTTCTAGCTTCGTGTGTTTATTTTTACTAGTATATTTGTATGTGTTCGTTTTTTTTTGGGTATAAATTTGTCGTTTTCAATTCATTTCGTTGATTTCAAAACTTTGTCTTTTGAACCATTAGAAAGGAAAAAAAAATTGTCTTTTGAAAGTATGATAGGTCAATAAAGTAAGAGAGACGTTATTTGATGTCTAAGGGCATAATTCAAATAATTATGTCTTTTTGAACTTAAAAAAAAAATTATGTCATTTTCTATTTCTATTTTATTTGCTCTCAAATAAAATAACATTAAATGGGTAGTCTTAACAAATTTGATTTACTTAATAATATTAAAAAAAATTAATTTGTTAAACTTAAAAATTTGTTGAGTATGGAAGTTAGGAAGTTCGAAACTTAGGAATGTTAAATGGTAGAGTATTAAATAAGCATGGAACAATTAGGATTTAGTTACCAAATAATTGCATAATAAATTTTTCTTTATCATATATATGGAAATTGTAATCAATTTTAAATTTCTTATGTTTAGTAAGTTATTGAAATTCTTTGACTAAAAAATAAAATATTGAAGCATGCATTCAGCCACCATCTATCCTACTTTAATTAACTTACTAGTTAAAGAATATTTAAAAAGTTATTTTAATATCTTTAATTAATTTTATTTTAATTGACTAAAAGACTAGAGGTTCGAATCTTTACCATACATCTTGTTGAACTAAAATAAAAACTTTTTCGTTGTTTCATTTTTTGTCCCAAAATCCCTTTTTAGTGACATTTCAACCAACAAAATTTTGTTGGTTCAATTTTTTTTACCTTCATAAAAACTATCTTTGATATCTTGTTACCGATTATCCATATTTTTAACGTATCTCGTCCGAGTTAATCAAACTAGTGATCCATACCTTCAATCTTGATTACTCAACTTAAAAGTTTAGACAAAAGATGATTTTCAATGCTATGATTGTATCAAAGAGATTTGTACTTGCCAAATCGAGTATAGTTTAACTGATTAAGTCATATCTCCAGACCAAAAAGTTGTAAGTTCGAATCTCCTCTCCCACGTATTGTTGAACTAAAAGAAAAGAGATAGATTTGTACTTTATTTTGTAAGAGTATTACAATTTTGAATTGAATGGAAATTTGAATCTATGTATTTGAACAAAAATTACTAATATTTTAATATTTTATTTTGTGTTCAATAATTATTGCGTGGATGATCCAACTTTCGAATTTAGAGGAGATAATAGGGTGACCTATCTAGCTATACTCAAATCGACATTAATATTTTAACCAGTTGAATTATGCTTTGATTGATAAAGAGATTTATACTATATTCATTAATTTATAGATATGGAAGGAAAAAAAAACAACAATCGACAAATGATCTCACTTGTAAATACAGTAATAATTATAAAAAAAACATAATTATAAAGAAAAAGAAAAAGGTAAAGAGCAACATAAAACCGGCATTAAAAAGGTTAATGTAAGACAAAAATACGACGATCACATTAAAAATTGAAAACTAAAAAAGTGCATTAATCTTCCGTTTCAAAGAGTGGTCCCATTTACTTTCCTTCAACAGGAGGAATGAGAATGAAAAGTTTCGGTTTTCTAAAAGTAAGGAATGTGAATAAAATGTGAGACTCACCTCAAATTTAGAAATTACTCTCCAAAAAAGGGCAATCTCATTCATTCCAAAAAGGTGATCAATCACATTCTCATTTCCTATTTCGTGGAGCCAAAACTATATTAATTAATTGTTTTACACAATTTACTCACTCTCTCTCCTTAATAATTTTCATAGCTTTTTAATTAATTAGAAATATAAAAGGTTATTTTTGTAATCATCATTTATTTGATTCTAATTTCAGATAAAAGTAAATAACATGAATGAGTTTCTGATTCCTACAACTCTGAGCAAATAGCATCAAAGAAATAAGATTTTCATTTCAATCGATTTCGATTGATTTTCATTTCGATTGAAGAGAAGTAAACGAGGTCGATTGACATGACGTTTTCTGTTCTTATAACTATTTTTTTTTTTTAAATAATAGATTAAATTAGAGGTGTTGAGTCAACTCCACTCATTTGTCTAAAATATTGTGAATATATTTAATAATTCTTAATCGCAATTTAAGCATTCATAATTTATATACACAAAATGGTTTGAATGCGAACTCACATTTTAAAAAAATTATAACAAGTTTATAGTAACATTTTGATTTCATATTGTATCATAAATCAATAAGGTACTTTTGGAATTATGAATGGACTTACTGTATAGTTTGACATTGAGTTACATTAATATATATAATAGATTGTATGGTTATTTCAATAAATCTTTAGAAATAATATTGATGATATTTTTATTGATGTGTATTTGTGTTTGTGCCAAATGAATGGACTTTTGATGGGTAAGTAGATTTTTTTTAACCTTTATATATATATATATATATATATAATATTTAAATAAATTCTTCCCACTAAAAGAGATTTGAGAATTATGGTCCGCAGGAGTTGGGCCTCCAATAATAAGTGTATATTTCAACAATCAATCAAATCATTTCTATTACTGGAAATCCTATTCAGATCCGACTTATGGTTTTGGTATGATTTGAATATACTTGAAATATATTATGTTTTGGAATAATTAGGTAAATTGGTCTAAGTCTTGGATTTTTGTGAGAGAGAGTAAAAATTCTCCGACAATTTATTTTTTTTTTTCAAAATTTGGTGATTTAAACTTTTATGAATAAAATTAGTTTAATCTCAAAACCTCATCAATCAAGTCAGGATGGCCGAGTGGTCTAAGGCGCCAGACTCAAGTTCTGGTTCTCGTGAGAGAGCGTGGGTTCAAATCCCACTTCTGACAATTTTTTTAATAAATATAAAATTGATTTGACATAAGTTTTATTCTAACAAATTTTATCTCAATAGGTCAAGATGGTTGAGTGGTCTATGGTGCTAGATTCAAATTTTGGTTCTTGTGAGAGAGCATGGGTTCAAATCCCACTTATATTTTTCATTTTCTCATTGTATTTACAAATATAGTAACTATTTTTAAGTTTTGCAAATATAGCAAAAGTTTAAAAAATCAGATTTCCATTTTTTGGATTCCAATTTCACCTCATTTTTAAATCATTGATACACCGAAATGAAGTATGTCAATAATATATTGATTTACCTATATGAAATATATTCCATAGTATACTAACAAAGATATATTTAATGTGAAGTAAATCAATAGTATATTAAATCTCGTAAGAATTTTTACTCGTTTTACTCCTTTAATTTCCTCATTTAAAATAAGCAAAGTCAATGGTTTCATATTCTTGTTTTCTTTCTTTTTAATCAATTTTTTTTTTCATCCATCGTTTCTTTTTTCTTATAGTTTCTCATTTATTTTCTTCATCGATTATTTAACAAAAAAGTTGAAAGAATTTATAGAAAAACCATTAGTTGTAGTCATTATAAGAATAACGGAAAACTAAAGAGAAAAAAGTTAATTAAAGATCAACTATTCAAGAGTAAATCAATGATATATCTAATACGAAGAATATCGTTACTATAGTTCTTATTACACACATATATATATAAAATAGTATATCAACAATATCCAGTATATCATTGCTAATCACTAATATTACTGATATAATACTAAATATACTCTTTATTATAAATATAAGTAAATAGTATATCAATGGTATACACTCCTTATTACATATATGAGAAAATAGTATATCACCGATATACTTTATATTATATATTAGCTGTATATCGCTAATGTATATACCTTGTGTACATGAATTAGGAAGCTTACTTGAAAGTAATTGCACAAAAAAACAGCAAACAAGTGGGTGAAAATGGAGGGAATCATCATATAGTTCCAAATTCCAAAAATGCCAAGTGTTGGCAATAAGAAAGAGCCTCTTCCTTTTTTCCCTCCCTCTCTTTTTATAGATAATTCTGTCATCTTCCATTGTCACCATTTTCACATTAACTCCTAATCTTTAAAAAAAAAAAAAAAAAACTTTCCTTTTTCCTTGCAATTAATATTCTTTTTTCCCAATATCCCCTTGTTAAAGAAATGTGCTATTCCGCCGTTCCAGTCGACAGAGCCGTCGCCTTCGCCTTTGCTGGCCGTGGAAGGCCGCTTGGAGCGACGGCGCAGGAGGTCGTCCGGCAGCGGAGAAGTGGCGGTGGCGGTGGAAACAAGTGTATTTGCTCGCCGACGAACCACCCGGGATCTTTCAGATGTAGATTTCATCAGGGAGAATATAAATGGGCTCGCCGGTCGGGATTTTCAAAACCCCATATGCTTTAACCTTTCAAACTTGGATATATATTTGTATATAATATATATATATCTGTGTGTGTGAAATATCTGAATCGGCTCTGTTTGTGTTGTGATTGTGTCTTGAAGTTGAATCGGGGCTGCAGTTTGATTCGCAGATGTTTCTGTGTGTCCGATCCAGAATTGTGTTGAAATCGAATGAACAAAATGAGAATAATTATTTTTTTTTTCATTGTAATTATCTGATGACTGGTGTTATACTTCTTAACAGAGAAATTTATGAAATATGAACCCAGAAGGGGTAAAAAAGGAAAATAGATATAAAGCATTCAAGTAGTTAAATCAAACATAACTCAATTAGGTAAGACATATTTATCCAATCATCTAAATTGGTAGAATTAAAAAAAATGAAATTATATATAATACTATTATACTTTATCCTTTATTTTAAAAATACTTTTATATTTTTAAAATTTTAATACTATTCTTCAACTTTGTTAAACTTTTCAAAACTACAAATTCTGTTAAAAATTTTACAGAAAAATGAGGTAACTACCAATATCAACTACAATTTTTGCCAATTGAAATCAACCAAAATTTTATGTCAAGTCCCACGTAAGATACCTGTTGCCAGCCACTTCATTTTTCTGTAAGATTTTCAACATAATTTTTGTTTAAAGGTAGTTTTAAAGCGTTTAAGTATAAGATTTCTTTTTTTTTTGCCAATCCGAGCATAACTCAGTGGATAAAGACATGTACTACTATCAGATGGTTCGATCTCCCACTCCACATATGTTGAACTAAAAAAAAAGTATAAGAATATTTTTTAAATAAAGTATAAAATAAAAGAGTATTTTATATAAGTTAGAAAAAAAAAAAAAGAGGATAAAAATTCGGACACTCGGTGGTGTAACGTTTTGGGTGAGTTCACAGAAGGCTTGAGCCACGTGGTATACAACCAGAAGATATGATTGGGGATTTAAGTGGAAAAAACTTGGCAAGTGCGAAAATAATATAAAATAAATAAATGTATATTTTTCAAAATAGTAAAAAGTTTCAGATTTTTTAAAAATAAACTTACATTGGCAAAAACATTAAAAACCAAATTTGAAAAAAATAATTATGACCTTTTTAAAAATACTATGGACTAAAATTTCTCAAAAGAAAACTATTACTTTTGTTTCATTTTTAAAAAGTATTTATTTAAATTTAAAATCTTATATAAAAATCTTTTTAATTAATTTTTTTATAAGTAACTTATGAGAAATTTAATTTTGCTTATATTTGTAATTTGTTTACTTATAATTATGAATAGAGAAGAGATGGCCAGGGGAGGAGAAGAGGTGGTAAGGGTGTCCTATAATTTTCATGCAAAAGAATTAAAATTTACCTTTCATCTTTTAATTTTTCTAATTTCTAAAAATTTAAAAGGTAACGTAGAGAAAAAGTTAAAAATTCTTAATTTTTATATAATTTTTTCAATCTAAAAAGTTATTCCTTTCTTCACTAAGGTTGTGAGGGGAAGAATTTATTCAATATGATGATTATATTGAATAATATTTTCAACAACAGGAGGGAAAGAGTTTGAATTTATTATTATTATTTTTTTTCGGTGTGTGTAAATACTTTTGTCTTTAAAGAGAGCTATAAAAGAAGTTATTTTTTCTGATGCTAACAATAAAATTAATTAAACATATCAAATGAAATCAGATGATGAAAAATAATGAACAAAAAACAAAATGAAGTATTAAACTATTTCTGATATCATGTATTTATTCCTAGAAAACAAGAGAAAAATAACGTCGGACTTAATTGTCTATTGGTCTCCAATTACTCAATTTCTATACCAAACTTTCTTCGTAATCAAGTCACTTTATAATTCTTTGGACAACAAAAAAAGTCACTTTATAATTTGAAATAATAATAATACTATCTTATAACAGAGAGATTGAAAATAAACAAGTAAAGAAGAATCAAGAGAAGCACCTTTAAAGCCGAGCTTCCCTCAGTGTTCATGTTCCAACTCCTTGTGATGTTGTTTGATTCTGTGGCCTGTTGGGCAGTGGCTGCGATATTGATTTCAAGTTCCTATACATGCGTGAACAAGCGAGTGAAAACTCAGACAATGCCCTGAAGAGCTCTGGCAGCTGGATTTTCAGGCTTCCCAAAGACTTTTCCCTCACATGGAGGCATAGCTTTCGGTACTCTTCCCGTTCTTCCTCCAGCCTCTTCTCGACCGCCTCCACCGCTGCCTGCCTCTCCGCCACGACGTCTTTCTCGCCGCTCTCTTCTGGGGTTGCTTCATCGCCACTCGGCGTTCTCCGCTGCACATACTTCTTCTGCCAATTCTTGAATTGTCTATTCTTCTGCGCAAGCTCCTTCTCAGTCTCTTGACATTTTACCTTCAACTTCATCTCCTCCTCCTGGCTTTGCATAATGGTGTTGATCACAGTAGCGAAAGTGAATATGGCGTTTCGTAGGACCTCGTCGGGGAGCTTCTCTAGATGGTCCTGCCAAACATGGAGGAGGCCTTGAATTGGGGGCCTGCAGACCCTTGGAGGAGAAGAAACCTTCTCCTTCAGACTGCTTTCAGTAGGAATGAGATTCAGTCTTAACCAATTTGAGAGAGCCTTAATGTAATCTTTCTGACGGTTTACAAGCTTTTCCAATTGAGAATGCCACTCCTGCACAACAGCCCAAAGCTGCACCGTGCGCTCATGGTGGTGATCGCTTGTTTCCTTTGGCGACTGTGAGATATCCAGCAATCTCAGAGCACCCACAACCTTCAACTGGCTTCCATGGTGAAAATACATGGTTTCCCACATACTAGCCATTCTGCAATTCAGCCCAGAATTGCTTAATCTCTCTTAAATCACCGACAAATCTAAAAGTTTAAGCTAATCTAAGGTAAATTAAATTTTATATCAAGACCTTAACACTCCCCCTCACTTGTGGGTTGAAAATTTGGACAAAGTCCAATAAGCATTATCGATATTAAATAAGGAGAAAATGACGTTACAGAGTTCGAACACTGGACCTCCTGCTCTGATACCATATTAGGCTTTATCATAGCATAAAGTCTTGTGTTCAGACCCTGTAATGTCATTTTCTTCCAATTTTATATCGACGACATTTGTTCGACTTTATCCAAATTTTCATCCCATGTACATAGTTATCTCTTAAATTTACTATAACCCATCAACTTTCAGCATAATTCACAGAACCAGACTTAAATTGTTATCGAATGGGATCTAAAGAGTAATAAATTGAGGCATGGTTTTAGATCAGAAGAACTGAGTTTTACCCATTGACAAGCTGAACAAGTTTAGGATACAATTGTTCATCTCGAATGCGGTTGATCTCGGAGACAGTGGAATCCATGGATTGCATATCGACAATGTATCTGGTATGCAAATGGCTGACAGTGGCCTTGGCTCTCTCAATTGCTTCAAAATTGGAGCCTCTTTTCTTCAGCTTGTTCAGTGCAGCAACCTTCTTTTGGTACTCAAACTTCATGATTTCACCTGCCTATCCCAAAAAACAGTCGGAACAAGAGATTTTTCAGTAAAGTGCAAGAAAGAGAGAGGGATTCAAAGTTTTTAACCTTCACTTCCTCGAAGAGTTTCTTCTCCCAAGCGAGCAATTTATCCAATACAGTGGCATGAGTTTCATGTTCCTCAGCGTCAAAATCATCATTCAAATCATCGTTGTTGGGCAATCCTCTAAATGATCTGTTCCATGTTATAACCCGCATCACTCTGGCAGAGTGATCGATATGTCCTGAGAGATGAAAAGCCAATAACCAGTTGGAAAAGTTTCCCAATCAATTAATTATAGTTCCTCTGTTTTCTCAAGCGATTGAATGAATGATTAATTTTGAAGTTGATAGAGAAATCGAGCCGAGTACCTCGATTATCGGCAAAATTTGAGTGGAAATGAAGCCGAGTGGCCTCGAGCATCTTCGAAACCTCGTGTGCACTTTCAGAGGCTTTAAGAAAATGATCATCAAGCTCCATGAAGATCTGCAGCAGATTGACATTCCCTTTAACAATCCTTTTCCCCTCACTCGAACCCGGAAAACCTAATTGCTTCATCTTCTTCGACGTCTTCCCCGCCAAAGACGACGGCGGTTCTTCGCCGGATTTTTCCGATCCCGCCGCTCTCCGCTCCACCGCTTCCGTTTTAGTATTGAAATCCTCGACGCCGCTCAACGTCGGAGTTGGCATATTTTCAATAGAAAACAGATAATCATATGTGGAATCCTGAGGCGACGGCGCGTGCACACGACGGTTTTCGATCGGAGGCGGAGGCCGATTGGGGGAAGGCGGCAATGGCGGAGGCGGACCGTTTTCTTCTCCCGCCAGCGCCCCGTGGCCGGTTCTACCGCCGTCTCTATTGCTTCTCCTCCTCCGCAATGGACCAACGGAGCATTCAATTTCAAAATCATTCTCATCCACCTCCTCAATAACCGGCTCCACACGCATCGATTCAAGCTTCGAGGCCTTGATTTCAAACATACTCGTAGGGTGCTGGAGCTGCATACCGGGGGAACCGGGAAGCGGAGGCGGCGGCGGAGGCAAACTATTGTAAGACGCCGACGCCCCCGATTGAACAACGGCGGCGCCAGGCAGAGACGACGGAGCTGGCGGGCCCTCTCCATGAGCGTAATCGCTCAAAACGGCGCCGGTGTTCTTGAGGGACATGGCATAGGAAGAGTGCGCCGCCGCGAAGGCATTCCGCGCGGCGACGGCGTCTTTCATGAACAGCTTGCGATCCTTACAACGGGAAACCACTTCCTCATTTTCGATCTTGGATTGGGAACAACCCATTGGGAAATGGCGAAGACGAAGAGATTTCTCTGAGAATTGAACATGAAGATGGCCGGAGATTTAAAACGAATGAGCGAATCAAAATCCACTTTACGCTTGCGATGTTCTTCGAAGAGCGGAAAAAGTGAGGCGGTTTCTTTCATTTCTTCGCTCCGTTTGTTCTTTTAGAGCGAAAAAGCAAAAAGAGAAAAAAAGGTCGCACTCACAGAAGCAATGGAGGGGATGACACCATACGTCGTCGTTTCAAACGCCTTTAGTACTTTTTTTTTTGGTTAAAAAATACTTTTGCCGTCTAAACTTTAATTTATAATAATTTAGTCTTTATACTTTTAAATTTGTAACAATTTTGATCAATATACTTTTAATTTTGTAACAATTTATTTTTTATTATAAAAATTTTTGTGAAAATTTATTTGGGATTTATATATTAATTAAAGACCAAATATGTTTATAAACTAAAGCAATTAAATTATTATATAATAAAAATTGACATTCTATTTTGATGAAAATTTTACATTAATAACTAAATTGTTATAAATTTAAAACTGTAAGGATTAAATTGTCACCTATTAAAGTTTAGGGACAAAATTATTATAAATTTAAGAGTACAAATACTAAATCGTTACATACCAAATTTACTAAATTGTTACTTCAATAAAAGTAAGTGAACTAAAAGTGTTTTTTTAATAAAAAAAATTCTCCTCAAAAATAAAAAGAAGGGAACACCACAAAGTGGGAAATAAGAATAAAATAAGATAATTAAGGAAAAAATATGCCTTAGTTGTGATTCTGTGAATTTTTGATTGGTCATTGCAACTTAACGCAAGGTTTTTATATTCCATTTTTCTTGTCAATTGTCATTGACGAGAATATTAACATCTTTTATAAAAATGGCTGGCCAAATTTTTATTCTTTTCCTATTTAGTTTCAATTTAAATCAAATCAATATAAAGCTTTTTTTTTTTTTTGAGATACAAAATCATTATAAAGTATTTAGGTCCTAATTCCCTCATTTTTATTAGTCAATTTATTTTAAGTTTAAATATTCTTTTGACCTACAAACTTTCTTGATTTTTTACCTTTTTATGTGTAAAAAAAAATTCATCCATAAGTTTCAAACTTTTGTTAAATAAATAAAAAGATAAAAGAAATTAAATTGCCTAAAATAGTGATGTAAGTAAATTTGAACCAATGCATTCATATATTTAATATTGTGACAAGGATTTTGGTCATTTTGAGGAACTAGAAAATTTGTCTGTTTGTTTGAGAAAAAGTAGGCAACAGTGACAATCTTAAAATCCTTTGAATTAACGACTCCCAAGGTTGTCTTCTTCCCTGTCGTGGATTCTCCGACAAACTATAAACTTGAGAATGTCTGTCTCTTGTAATCAAAATTATTAAAAGTTTCAAATATGAGAAAAAAAATGGCACTGAAAATATCACAATCAACATGAATTATGTACCACTATTTAGAGAATTTTACTGCTTTTTTTTTCCTTTTTTTTTTTTTTAAAGCTACACACTATTATGTGATATAAAGTATTTAGACACTACCATGAGTTGTAAGAAAGGGTTAGAATTTCCTAGATGGAATTGCAAGTGTGCAATTGGGTTGGTTTCAAAGTAAGAAGTTTTTAGGGGGAGCATGGCGTTTTGTGGCAGCTCCATTCGATAATTTCTCGAGCATTTGATAACGACGGGTATTACTTCTCTTTGAGCGCCGCAAACCGAGCTGCGAGTTGTTCGTAGTCCGGGAGCTTTGGATGCACAAAGGAATTGGTTCTAGCATGCTTCTTCACTGGCTCAGTTGGGTCTGTGGGAAGTGACACTGCTCTGGCTGGGATTGAAACATCCTCAGCTTCTGTATTGTCTTTCTCTTGCTGTCTTTGGGACATAAGGTTGCCTTTTGCTTTGTTTGATTCATGACTTGTTTTTTTCTTACTGTAATGCACCAAAAGACCATCTAATATCCTCCCCTCATCCTCCCCTGCACCTTTCTCTTCTCCTATCATGGTTTCTTTACCTTTGTTTTGACTCGAATCGATCTTTTCCGCACCATCGGTTGCAGAATTTCCAAGATCATCGATGCTGATGTCCTTTGCAAGCTGCGGTTTGGCATGTCTTCGCCTCACAGATCTCGGTTTCGGCTTCTCTTCTGAGGCTGCCTTGGAATGCTGCTTATTACTTTCATTGTTATCGACCTGATCTGTAACTTTTCGAGGTTCCTCCACCACAACCTGATCTATAACTTTTCGAGATTCCTCCACCACAACCTGATCTGTAACTTTTCGAGGTTCCTCAATACTTGCTTCCTTTTTGGTAGGTTTAGATTTGAGATAGGGAGGTCGGATAGATTTAAGGTAGAAGGGTTTCTGATCTTCTACTTCATCCTCAGAAACACCTTTCTGAACATCTTGATCAGTACTACTATTATCTGTCGAGGTTTCCGTCGTATTGCCTTCACTTCGACTATCGAAGATGGAATCATCGTCGCTATTGTCCTTTTTCTTGGGCGAGTTTGTCTTTCTTCTTTCGTACACCGGAACAGAAGTAACCTTGATTTTGTTTCTTTTGTCTGTACTCCGGTCCCCATCAGGCTGTGAAAAGAATGACCATTGCAGCAGATATAACCATCAACAGAATGAAGAGAGATCAACAATACATACAAATGAAGAAAATGCATCATGTTCATTAACTCCATTCGAACCGAAACAGCTCTGTCCCCTTGAATTCTATCTCACTCGTTCACTAGTTCGTTTCGATTGAATGCAGATAAAAATCAGAGAAGTGCAAAACAACTTACTTCTTTTTGGAGGTCAGGAGTATACAGTTGCTGTTCCAGAGCCTTGGAATTCCAATCCATGGCTGATTCCTGTGCAATCTCATTGAGTAGCTGAAGCTTCATCTCTTTAGTTAGAGCCATTGCCCTTGACTTCTCAATCAGCTAAAAGGAAGAGCAAGAACCAAATCGCCATTTAAGATAAAAAGAAGAAACTCCCTCAAACAAGACAACTGAATTTTTCTTAATGAACAAGGGCTGCCAAGAACAACCTCTTTGTTAGTAAATGATCCAAACGAACTTCCATATTTCTCCACGAACAGACTTCGGAGCTCTCGCAATTCAGGCAAGTCGGCGAATCTCGCTGCGGCATCGATCAACGACGCAACTGCCTCTTTGCACTCGTCGGGACACTCACTAGAGAAGAAACAAAAACATGGGAAACATACATAAATTCATCTCAACAAATTAAAGCCTGAGAAAAAGAAATGTACTCAAATCCAAGGTATTCTACCTCTGCTTAGTCAAGACAGAAAGTTGACTGAAGATTGTCCCACAAAACTCATTAATCAGATCATAACATCTCAAGACATTTCGCTCAACAAGAAGCCCTTCAGCCTATTTCACCATTAGCACAAGCACATATAAATTAGCAACAAAAACCAGAGAGAATAAACCAAAATTTCCCATACTGGTACAGTTATCCAAACATAAAGAATTTAAGAACAAGCACAGAAAAAGAAGCCATTAAAATGTTGGTAATCCATATTCAGACAACAGAAGGAGAAAGCACTAAGGAAGATGGGTTCAGGGTTCTCCTTAACTTTCAGAATGAGTTGACATTAACTCAAAATAAAGAGGCCAAAAGCTCTGGTCAGTGGTATCTAATTTTTAAACATAAAGCAAAAACACATAACACAAAAGGCAAAAATGCAGAAATCAGACATGTGGGTGACTGAAAACTACAATTTACAGAATCAAAGCCAACCAGAGAAGAAAAACTGACCCTGTTGTAAGCATTGTAATCAAGCCGACTCTTCAGAAGTTCAACAATGTCGTTCTTCAAATACTTGAGAACCGCATTCTTCTTCTTCCGGGTTGAATCCAGCCGCGTCTTCAACAGCTTCATGCAAGATTTGCTACATTATATAAGGAAAAAAACCCAGAAGAATCAAAATCAGAATCGGAATCAGAATCAGAATCAGAATCAATCCCGAGAGAAAAAGTAAGAGAAAAGTAGCGGAACGGGAAAGGCTTCGCGTACCATTTTGTGTAGAACTTAGGCTTGAAGAACATATCGAACATTTTGATCTCGAAGCAAATTCACGAGGAAAAGGGAAGTTCAGGGGTTAAAATAAGGGCAAAACCCCGAAGGATCAGGTAAATGGGGAATCCAAAACCCAACAACAAGGTAAAGAAGAATTCCAAAATTGAAACCCTTAAAACGCACCAAGAATCTAAACTCAAGAAACCCAAAAGAACAAGAAACAAAACAAGAACAATAATCAGACGCCAAGAAAGAACAACTCCAGATGGAGGGCAGTTAAAAGAACGTATGAAAATGTAGAAGTCCCAATTCCAGCATTGAAGAGTCTCAGGTCTCGAGAAGAAACACTAATGGGGAAGAACAGGGGGACGAGTAAATAATCCAAATGGAAGAGCCTCATTAATCATCTCCACAGAAACGACAGAGCAAGAAAAGCAGAGGAACTTCCCGACAAAAATGCACCAAAAAAAGAAAAATGGTTAAAAACCCACATGTAAAAACAGTAGAGAGAAAAAGAAATGTCAAAGAAGAAGAATCTGAAATCCGCCAAAAAGGCACTCGAAGAAAGACGAAGAAAATCCCGAAACCAGCTGTGTTTGAAGAGAGAAGACAGAACGAAGAAGAAGAAGAAGAAGAAGAAAAGGGAAGTGCCACGTCGGACTCTCTCTCTCTCTCCCACTAAAATAAAAAAACGCGCGGATCCCTGAGAAAGGGTCGCGAAATTACTATAATGCCCAAAAGTTTCCTTTTTTGTTGTGAAAATTTGTTGGATTTAGGACCCAATTCGGCCAAGGCATTTGGAGAAGTAAATCCAAGGCCGTAATAAAAAAACAAAAAAAACGTTATCGGTTGAAAATTTTGGAAAATCCGAAAAATATGAAAATAAGGAAAAAGGGAATAAAATAAAATAAAATAAATGGCGAAGGGACGGAAATTTAGCGGAGGAAGACAAAACGTGCAGCCGTCCGTTAATAGCTGGCATTACTTAACGGATTTGTTTGGAGTTTTTTTTTTTTCATTTTGACAGTTGTACCCCTTCTTAAAATTCCGGCCACAAACTCTTCACTTGATTTTTTTTCTAATAATATAATACAGATTGCATTTAATATTGGGATAGAGAATTTAATTAGTTATCTTTTCGAACAAAATTAATCTCTGAACAGAATACAAAGGGTTCTTCTCTAGTTTCATTTTAATTAGTTAGTTATTTTTAGAAACTTAATTATTTTTTAGTTTCATTTAACTCTATGAATTTTAATGATTTGAATATAATTTCTATGGTTTGGGTATAATTTTTATTTGAACTCATATAGTTTAAAAATTTTCAATTTAGTTTTTTTTTTTTTTTGAGTTCAACATTTGTGGGGGTGGGGGATCGAACCATCGACCTCTGCGATGGTAGTACATGCCTTTATCCATTGAGCTATGCTCGAATTGGCAAAATTTTCAATTTAGTTTCTATATATTAAATTTTGCAGTTTTTTTTGTTTTAGTTCTACAATATGTGGTGTGGCGTGGAGATTTGAATATTTGACCTTTTTTTTTTGAAGATATAAGCCTTACTCACAGCTCAAGTTGACAATTTTACAAATTGTTATTGAATCCTTTTTTACTTAGGAGAAAATTCACTATTTTTCTCTTTTGTTTTACTTGACTCTAAACCTTAATATAATATGTTGATATAGTTGGTCAAATAAAGAATACAGTTTTATTGTCACATAAATATCAAAAGCGCTATCGATTCAAACGTAACTGAGTAAATATATAGTATATATTTGTTGAACTAAAAAAAAAAAAAACATATATTATACTTTTTTCTATAAGGTAAAAGGTTCAATATAATGATATAATGAACGAATAAAATAATCTTTTTCATTTGAGACAATTGAGAAAGGTCGAATAATGAACTATTTATATAGTAATCTTTAAAAAAAATGGAAGAACATATCTTTTTGGTAGTTGGATCTATGATGCTTTTGTTTTTCCATGTGAAATATGGAAGTGTCTCTAAGATAAAATAATAATAATAATATTGATTTATTAAAAAACAATATGTAGCTGCATATCAGAATGCATGAATCTCCTTACATACTGCCATTAAAGATTTGACAGCTAGAAAAAAGAAGAGAGAAGTACACAAAAAAAAAATCTTAAATTTTTTTTTTTTAATAATTGTCAAATTTTGAATGGTAGTATGCAATGAGATTTCTACCTACTGCGGATCAAGTATTTTTCTTTGTTAAAAATAGTGGCATCAGTTAGTGTGTGGTCTTAATGTTGACTAATTTGCTTAGGTTACGTTGATAAGATTATGAGTCATCATTAAAGTTTAAGGCATTGTTAATTAATATGGAAGGAAAAATAATATGCACATGTGAGGGTAATTGAGTTGAACAAAAACATGTTTGTGGTCTAGGGAAGTGGAATGAATACTAACAAGTCAAAAGGTTAAATTGAGTAAAGTCGATTCAATTAAGTTAGTGTAATCGATTTGAATAATTTACATCAATTATTTCAACTTCTTAAGATTAGATATAGAATTGAAAAAATAATCAATCAATTCAATTTTAGGTATACTTAATTTTGACATCAACTTTCAAAGAATGTCTAACTCATATAGGTTAAAAGAAAGTTTGGGATTCAGAAATTTAGGTTTGTACAAAAAAATGAATCGTAGAAACACAAATATGTATAACTTATGTTTAATTTAGGTATTCATGGTTTGTAAAAGTTGTATGTTATGCTAATTTGAACATAACTCAAGTAGTAAATCACAAGTATTCTTCCTTTGCAATCGTGATCTAATACTTATTGTTTTTGCACGGAGGTGTCCGAAGTGAGAACAAAGCTCTCGAGATACTGTTTGAACATACAAGAAGGCATAAAAGAGGTAGGGGGTGGTTTCGACCACACTCAAGTCAGCTAAGTAACTACAGTGGAAGTCAATTTCAATCGGGATCGATACCTACCTTTCATTGTTGCCAGGGGCCCTTTTTATAGCAGATGGAAAAGAGTGCGACAAAGGTGATTACTGTTGAATCCGCTGTGGATTACTGCGGGTGGCAATTGGGTTATTGGAGGCAGGATTTTCCTTTGAATTGCGCTTCGTCCTACCCCTTTACGGGCGCGGAGTTACTAATCGCGCAACCTTCTTCCCACGTCGGTCCTTCGTTTGTCACCTTACTTCGGCCACTACCAAGGTCACCTAAGGTGGGATGGCTCGTGGACACGCAAGCCTTCACCAGATGGCCTAGGTGTCCAATGACATTCTACTCTCAACACTTAATATAATATAATAAGTTAAATTATAAATTGGGTCTCTAAACTTTTAAAATTATATTTAATAGATTTCTAAACATTATATTAAAAAATGTTTAATGGATCCTAAATCTTTCAATTTTATATTCGAATTTTTAACTCGGACCACAAAAGGGTAACACGTGAATAAAATAGATGTGTTGGTTTAGGCACAAAAGAAGCCTTTTTTTCGTGAGACAGCAATTTTGGCAGCATTGTGACTTAGCAGCGTCGCTTGTGTTTGTGGCACTTCACTTGTTTAGAAACTTCTTCTCCAAGTTTCTTCAAAAAAAAAAAAAAAAAAAAAAAAATCTTATTTTAAAACTTTTTAAAATATTAATTTTGGTCTCTAAAATTTCAAATTTGTTCTATTTGTCATTGAATTTTTAAAATATGTCTATTTTAGTCCACCAACTTATAAAAAATAATAATTTTTTTTAGTTCAACAACATGTGAGTGTGATGATTTGAATCCAGAACCTTTTAATCTTAGGATACATGACTTAACCGATTGAGATATATCCAATTTAACATAATCATGTTAGTCATTGTTATATAATTTTTCTATTTAATATTTATTTGTCCAATGTCAGTCTCAACTTATATAACTTAAATACATGTTCATATTAACATAGTTAAATAAAGATAAGAACGAAAATGATTATTTTTTTAAAGTTTGGAGACCAAAATTGAACAAACCTGAAAGTTTAAGGCCCAAAATATAACAAACTTAGAAAATTAAAAAACTTATTCTACAAGGTAAGCCTTTTTTTTATCTTTCTCTAAAGTAGGATTCGATGCATTTTCCCTCTCTCTGTTTATGAGCTGTAAAAAGTTGGAGCCAACTGTTTGTTGGCAAACCAAAAGCTTCATTACCTTTCTTAATGCCCATTTATGCTTTCACCTTAAAGTGCCTTAAAAGTTGGGTTTTTTAGGGCATTCATTTTTATTCCTATTCCATTTTGCATTAATCTATTGCCTTCCTTCATTGAATTTTTGGTTCTAATCCATGAAGCAAAAAAGAGGTACTTGCCCTTCATTCCTAATTAGTCTCAATTTAAATAATTTGTATTTATCCTCCCATTAATTTAAATACAAATCTCTTGTGAAAATTTACGATCATACAAAAAGATGGAATCATTTGAATGCTTAACTAATACAAATGTTTATCGAAGCAAGTTGAACGAGTAAATCAAGCTACTATAGGATAAATGATGACAGAAGAATTCAACAAAATTTTGGTAAGTTTTTATATTTTTATTTTTTTGAGTTTATTAACAAATGGTAGAAATTCGAACTTTTAATCTTTTGGTCTAGATGGTATGTCTTAACTAGTTAAGTTATGTTCAGATTGAAAATTTTTTGGCACGTTAATATAGAAGATTGAAGAAGATACCTTGATGAGCGAAAATGTAATGTTAAGAATTTTGATAAGATAAGATTGAACGTCACATTAGTAAATCATTTAGATGAGAAGAGAATGTCTTGCGATGGTACTAAAAAAAGGCCCTACAATGATTGAATAATGGGAGCTTATCATGGACAATTTTTTTTTTAGTTCAAAGATGATGAGGGATCAAATTTTCAACTTTAAGGAAGGTAATTGATGTTTCATCTACTAATTTAAGCACCAACATGAAGAGAGCTCAACATTAAGACATTTATTTCTTCTTTTGAAGTCAAGTGTTCAATCTCCACTCATATAAAATAATTATATTTAATCAAATTGGATAAGCTTCATAAACTTTTTTTTTTTTTTTTAATCATAGATGATCACAACATTAGATAGACAAAGTCCCAGAAAAATTTCTAGTACTCTCGTAGTGTGAAGTTTTTTCCATATTACTTTCATTTATTGTTTGTCATATCAACATCCTTTAATAATTGTGTGGGGTTCATGAAATAAAATAAATCATTTATTAATGTGTCAAATGATGAATGAAAGGAATATGTACTACGGTAATCTTAGAATTTTTTTCGAAGTTGGTGATTAATTATAAATCTCTTGCAATTAAAAATAAATAAAGTACAAATCTCTCGAGAGGGATACCCCACATAATTCGGTCACGTCAAACTCTGCCATGTAAATTTGCCACAAGTCACGCCCATGATCATTCCAAAATACCAATTCACTATTACCAAAAAATTGATTTTTTAATATTATTTCCAAAGTTTTAGAATATAATATAATGTATTAGACGATATTCCTTAAAAGTTGTCACATAATCTTAAAATCAACATAGTATCAATAGTTGAAGACCACCATCTCTTTTCCAAATATAATATTCATGAGAATAACTATTAAATATTTCTCAATTCCAAAAATATCTCTATGTTTTATTTAAATCCCTCTTTTATTCATCTTGAGATTCACATAATTAAATTTTTAAATGAAAATGTGTAAGGAATTTTACATGCTTGAGGAGAGAGATAAGAATTAGGAAGAAACTAATTCTTTAATTAGTGAAGAAAGCAACTAATTTAAAGATAATTTGAGTAGCCTAGATAAAGACATATACTACCATCGTAGAGGTCGATGATTCGATCTCCATCTCCACAAATGTTGAAGTAAAAAAATAATAATAATTATGAGTAAGAAAAAAAAAGTGAAAGGTGTGTAAAGAGTACATGAGTTTTGAGAGAAATTCGTGAAAAAAATGTGTGTGGAAAAACAATTAGGAACAAGTTAATGACTTAACAAGAAATTAATAAAATTAAAAAAGTTTAGAAATTCATTTGATGCTTTTTAAAATTCAGCGATTTACTAAACACAAAGTTGAAAGTTTAAGAATGAAACTTATGATTTAACTTAAAAAAACATATTTGAATGTTTGATATATGATTGATTCTCCTTGAAATCCCAATACTAACAGCTTCACCATGACTAAGTTTTACCCACTTTGAACCGGCTAATTTAAATAATGCGAAATTTGTTTTGAATATTTTCGATATGAACTAATTTACAAATATGCTCTTACAGCCTAATCTTTTGACTCCTAACGTTTTAACTAAAAAAACTAATTTTCTAATTTACAAATAGAAAAAAAACTTTTTTTTTAATTTGTAAATTAGACAACTATTGAATTTATTCTATAACTCAAAGTGCATCATCAAAGTTACACACTTCTTTTTTTAAAAAAATTCAAGTAAACGTGGAGATTTGAATCTCCAACTTTTTGCTCAATGATATATACTTTAACCAAATAAATTACACTAACAAAGTTAGACATAGTAGGAACAAATAATATCTTCATCAAATCCAATCATTTAAAAAGTGCAGTTCGAAAATGACAAATTTCAAATCTTCCATTGTTGCAATATACAATCTGTCTCTTCATACCTGTTTGAAGCAAAATCAGTTATATGGCCTCACCTGCCAACCATCACCGAGATCGACATGTTACTCAATGAACTAGCTAGGCAGTGATATATACTTTAACCAGATGAGCTATACTAACAAG